>JAJJID010000399.1:0-37552 GCA_022204955.1 Macrophomina pseudophaseolina | reverse complement strand
GCGTACTGCGCTATCGCTCAACAGAGGATACGTCTCACGCGTAGTTTGCTCGCTTGCGCATGGCCATCCCAACA
Source organism: Macrophomina pseudophaseolina (assembly GCA_022204955.1). Lineage (NCBI taxonomy): Eukaryota > Fungi > Ascomycota > Dothideomycetes > Botryosphaeriales > Botryosphaeriaceae > Macrophomina > Macrophomina pseudophaseolina. The sequence goes on along the minus strand of JAJJID010000399.1, from coordinate 37,478 downwards.
AAGCAACACCAGCTTCCTCCATGATGCGCTGTCTCTTCATGCCTTGGTAGGCCGCCATGCCACCAAAAATCAATGCCTAATCTCGCGCGGCAAGTGCGCGATCTGCCTGATCCAGATCACTCCATGTCTTTCCTATCACTGTCGTCATCCACAAGCCAATTGTTGAGGCCGCCCACATAGCCGCCGGTTCACGGTGCGGGCGGCACCTCCCAGCTCGTTTCATGCCTTCTCAGCCGATGCCGTTGCAAGATTGCCTAAGACAAACCCGGAATCTTCAACGCCCGAAAAGTGATAGAGCGTGCATGAACAGATCGGAGTCAGGTTGCAGCTTCTCGGACGTATCCGCGGGATTCCCTACGTCATGCTGCTATTGTATGTTACCTTCCCAGCGGGGGACCCCACATGAGCTGTTGACGATAGCTCCAAGCCCTGCTGATGGACTCAAGGCAGAGAGACTTCTCCCCAACTCGGCTGTGCACGCACCCGTCTTTTCGCAGCGTGATTGTTTTTCGCGCGCAACGCAGTGTTGCGCACATGCGAATCCTTGCCCCTCTCATCGTAGCTCGTACGACTGTGACCCCCAGCCCTCGGCCTTTGCTCTCTGCCTGATTGCAAGATGCCCAGGACTCGTAGAACAAGATGCCATTGAACGAGACCAAATCTTCCCATCGCACTTCTGGAACGGCTCAAGTCTCATAGAGACCGGATTATCTGCCGCTGCTGCTGCTAGGCATTGCTTACTACCCACCGTGATCAAAGACCTCCTGACCGGTGGATACTGGAGGAAAAACTTGGCCGCCTGAACAACCATTGCAAGTCTGTAGCAAGAGCCAGTTTTATCGTATTTTCCTTTTGTTAGATGATCCGGTCGGAGGATGGAGAACCGCGCAAGACACCGAGCGTTATTATTGAGGATTATTCGCTGCTGTTATGCATGAATGCCACCGGACTCGCGAATTATATCCATTAGCCGGTAGAAAATGTATATAGTTCTGTTACGACCTTCGTAGCTAAGCTTATGTGTAAGCGAGACATTATTCCAACTCATGCTGTATGTCTTTCATTGTTCTTCAGGAAAACCTGAAGAGGAGCTACAACACCTAGAAGCCACTGTTGCTTATTGGACACTTTTCTCCATGTCCTGTTGTGCGAAGGCAGTACTTTAGGCCCAAGAGGCACTCATACAACCCCACTCCCCAACAAACACACGCACACACACACAAAAAAAAAGACAAAAAACCGAGGCACGATTCATAGAGCAGGAGAGCTAACGACGTTAATGTAGAATTCCGGATACCACTGAGTCCCATTGTAGCCAGCTTGCGGTGGTTGAATGGACTTTTTAATTTTTTTTCCCCTATCTTAGAGCTTTTTCCCCTTTCCATCCAACTTTCACATTTGGTCGTCACCACTGATGTGGTCAGGAGAGAGCATCTCACAGGAGTGGAGCGTCAAAACAAGTGTTCATTGAACCGTGTTCCGATTGCGCAAGCGGCCGATCACTAACATTTATCTCTCAGTCCAAAATTATCGGCAAGAAAGGCCTCCTCCAAGATCGCTGGTTTCCCCCCCCCCCTTCTGCGGGATACGCCGCACTGGCCTTCGCTGCTCGATTCTCTCAGTCTCTCCGGCCAAGATTTTCGATGCTTAGCTTATGTTTAAGAGGACGGACGACGTGGTTTTGACTGCTTGTACTATGGCAGTTGTCAGTTCGCCTATGGGGCCGTTTCTGTAAGTTTTTCTGGCTTACAAGCATGTCCAAATGGCGGGAAGGTCACTCATGTGGGCGGGACAAGCAGCCCAGCAGTAGAGCTAGTTGCAACGGAGGAGATGGAGTATTACAGATTCTATGTGCATCGTGTTGTAGGGCGCTTACGAGCATAAAGTTTGAGACGCGGACCGGCGTGTAGAATTTTCAATTAGCTCTACGCAGCAGCCACAAATTCTGGGCGAAAACAGGCTTATAGCGAGTCAAGTAGAGTCCATCTGGCCTTGGTTATTTTTATTCGTGCCTAGTCTTACCGCTTGTTGTTGTAGTTCTTCGTGGCAGGTCTGACCTTCTTCAACGGAATTGTCAAAAGCATGCTTCTTATTTCGGAGAGTAATCTATTGCATAATTCGGCGGACTCATGAGCCTTACGCCGTACAGTTCCATTCTGTCTCGTGGAATTAAGTTGCTGGATATCAGAGCGCATAGCGGAAATGAGTATTCTCGCGCTAAAAAGCGGTCAGCGCAGCTCTTCCTCACATACAACTTAGACGCAAACTCACATCAGTCAAGTCCGACAGGCCCTGTTCAATCTGACCCCTACCAACTTCCCGACCCGATTGACCGTACACCTCATCCCGCTAAAGACTCTCGAGTCAGCAAATGTAACTGGAAGATCCGGTAGCACCACTTGCCTTTCGGTTCTCTATCCTACAAGACAGCCAGTACAGTGCCAGAATCACAGCCTGTGACGCAAAGCACACGATCATCGCAATGAAGCCCGTCCGATAACTCGGGGCCTCACTGCTCAAGAAAAGCTGCGGGCCCGCCAAGTTGCCGACGCAATACGCCACGAACAAGCCGGCGGTGACGACGCTACGCTTTGTACGGCCAGCAACATTCGCCTGAATCATTCCCAGACTCAAGACGTAAGTGGCGCTGAATCCGGGCAACAGGTAGTACCCGAACAGCCTGCCGAGCTTGTTATGCTCGGGGATGGCGTACATCATAACCGTGCCCGTCAGCGCAACGACGATGCCGCCAAGCATGAGGGCGATGCGGGTGCCCGAGAACTTTCCTGCCGCCCATCCGGATATCCACAAAGCTAAGATTTGCGTCGCACCGATCGGCATGCCGAGGAGTGTGGTGCCCAGCGTGCTGTATCCGAATCCTTCGATGATGAGCGGCCCGAAGGCAGTGATGCCGCCGTTGGGGATGTTGGAGGCGATGGTGAAGAGGAACAGGAGCCACACTTTGTGGTCTAGAAGAGCCTCGCGGGCTTGGTAGGCTTTGAATGTGCGGGTGTCGAGGCCAGTGTTGTTGGAGGCGAGGCGGGCGACGGCAATCGTGCGTTCATGCGGGCAAAGCCAGCGGGCCTTGACCGGGTTCGGGGGAGCGAAAAAGAAGAAGACAATGGACCACGCGACTGTGATGGAGCCGAAGATAAGGAACGGGAACTGTGTGAATCAGAACGCGAGTGCCACTTCAAGGGCATGGAGGAAGCGGTACCTTCCACGCCGGCAGAGTGTTGTGAATGTATCCTACGCCGTACTGGAGATAAATTAGCGGACCGCATTTCACATGCCGATGGACTGGCGTACTGCAATAGGGCCGCCAATTATTTGCGACATTCCGTTCATAGAGAACCACAGCGCTGTGCGGAGCGGTTGTTCAGAGCTGCCTATCTGTCAATACGGCTACAAATCTCCAGCACATCCTTGAAAACGAACCGTTTGTAGAACATGGAAGTCAACAGTACGAAGCACGGGCTGACACCGGACTCCAGAGCTCCAAGAAAGAAGCGGGTGGCCATGAGACCAGCAAAGTCGTCGCATGCAGCCATGCAGAGGAGCACTGTGCCCCAGAGGCCTCTTGATCACAATGAGCGTTCTCCAGCAAACTGCAAGTGCGTGAGAACCTACATGATGATGCCACAAACTTTGGTGATTTGGAGCCTCTGGAAGAGAGCGTTCATTGGAAACTCCGCGAGTAGATAGCCAATGTAAAAGATGGTAGTCAGCCACGAATACTGGTTGCCATGCAGGCCGACGTCCTGGCGCATGCCCCAGAGCGCAGAGTAGGAGATGCTGGACTTGTCCAGATATTGAACCAGATATGTTATCATTAGCTGTGGCGAGATTAGCTCAGGCCGTCCAGCTCGCTGGAGACTGCCTACTGACCATAGGCATGAGATGAAGATCTATTTTCCATCGTATTGCTCTCTCTTCGTCTGCAGTGAAGTCCTCAACTTCTCCGACCTCTGCGATTGCTGCAATTCCGATGTCGTCGGCAACGACCTTGATATCGGCATTGCCGGCAGCGGTTGATGCCGTCTCGAGTTTCGCCTCCATTTGGGGCTGCATCCTGGAAGTTTCCTAGTACAGCGGATGGGGAAGTGTATGAATCCAGGAGTTGAGGACGGAGGGGGCTGTGGAAAGCAAGTACGGCTGGTGCTGGGTCATAAGCTGCACGCACAACACAATGGATTTGTACACATGCGGAGAAGGCTTTCCATAGAGCTTGTAGCACTCCGGCGTTATCGTGCCTGTACCGAGCGAAGCAATGCGTCGCGGTGCGGGGATTGGACCGGGGCGGCAGGGGTGTCGGATACGGCCCGGCCGATGTCCCTGTCGAGGGTGACAAGCAGAAATTACCACGAATGATCCCGCAGATGCTGGGCGCATAAGAGATGGAGTGCCCCGCGGCGGACTGTGGTATAATCGCCGAACAATTCCTTAAACCATGGCAAGCTCGAAGCTTTCCCCCGAAGTCGTCGAGAAGGTGTGCAGCGCTATAGACGCAGCCAGCGATGAGTTGCGCCACTTGAACCTCGAGGTAATTCGTTCAGCTTCCGTCTGGGATTGCACGAGAGCTCAGCCATTCTACAGATTTACAACAATCCGGAGACAAAGTACCAAGAATTCAAAGCATTTGATCTTCTCACGAAATGGTTCGAGGGGAAAGGCTGGACCGTCAGGCGCTCCGTGTATGGCATCGAGACGGCATTCGAGGCACAGCTCATCGCTCGAGAGGGCGGGCGGACTGTTGCCTACAACGCCGAGTATGGTGTGTGCATTCCACTCCCAAGCCGGAGGGCCTGCGCGCTGACGACGTGCAGACGCTCTTCCAAAAATCGGCCACGCTTGCGGACACAACCTCATCGCAACCAGCACCATCGCGTCGGCAATCGGCACGGCAGCGGCACTGCAGCACCTCGACGCACCGGGCAGCGTGCTGGTCGTCGGCACGCCGGCGGAAGAAACGGGCGGAGGCAAGTACTACATGGCCGAGGCGGGCGCATGGCGCAACGCCGATGCCTGCCTGATGACGCACCCGATGCCCGATTTCAGCACGCCCATGTGCATGACCAAGGCGAGCTGGAAGTTCCGCGCCTTCTTCCGCGGCCGCAGCGCCCACGCAGCGGCGGCACCATGGGAGGGAGCCAACGCATGCGATGCCATAGTTGGCGCATACAATGGCATCGCCCGGCTGCGGCAGCACCTCCGGCCTGGCGAAAGCATCCAAGGCGTGATCCTCAAGGCGGGCGAGGCGCCGAACGTGATCCCAGACTACGCCGAGGGCACATACAGCATACGGGCGCCCGAGTCGAAGGCGCTGCGGGCGATGCAGAAGCGGATCGTGCCCGTGTTCGAGGGAGCGGCGGCGGCGGCGGGATGCGAGGTGGAGATTGCGTGGGACGCGCTGTACGAGGACGTGGTGACGAACGAAGTGCTGGCCGAGCGGTACCGCGAGCACATGCTGCAGCGTCTGGGCATGGCGCCGGAGGAGATGGTGCCGCTGGAGGAGGCCAAGGTCAAGCACGCGCAGAACGGCAGCTCGGATCACGGGAATGTGACCTACATCTGCCCGGGCATCCAGCCCATGTTTCGCATCGACGCGGCCGGCCCGCCGCACACGAAGGAGTTCCAGCAGGCGGCGGGCACCGATTTCGCGCACGCGCAGGCACTGACGGCAGGCAAAGCGAACGCGCTGGTGGGGGTGGAGGTTGTGGTTGACGATGGCTTCTGGAAGGCGGTGCGTGCCGAGTGGGAGGACGCGATGACGCGCGCTGGCCGGAGGCAGTGAGTGAGATGTATATATATATATATATAGAGAGAGAGAGAGGGAGATAGTAGTAGACAGAAGGCAGCAGCCAGCTGCCGAGGCCGATGCCAAGCATTAGTCAGCTCGGCCATCCCATCCGCCAGCCGGCGCCGTCCCTCCTCCTGCTCCCTCGTGCATGTGTGCGCCGTCGTCTGGGCGCAATGGCAGATCCGGGCCTTCGGTGAGCGCGACCTCACTCAGAATCTCAATCGCAGCCGGCCGCTCACGCGACTTCCGGTCTTCAGGTCGCTTTCCGCATGTCTGCGATGCCGCCGGCTAAAGTGCGTGGCTTCTCTCCGGGTTCATGCGCAGTGGCTGACCCTCCAGAGTCAAATGCGCCGGTCCGGGCAGCATTCCATGCCAAAGGTCTGGTCTGCCCGCCTCCTGTACGCTCCGTTCTGACCGCTATCAGATGCAAGAGCAGCGGCGCAGAGTGTCAGTTCGTGCAGCCTCGGGCTGTGGCAAGACCTGGCACCGGGCCTGACGCGTCTCCCGTGGTTGTGCCATCCGACCAGTGAGGTCTACCAGCTCACGCCGCCCGCCCCATTGCTGATTTGGGCAGTACCGCGCATCTGTCGAGGCTGGAGCGCCAGATCGCACAGCTCACAGGCGTCGTCGAAGGCCTTCGAAGCGACGTAGGCAGCCTGACAGCTAGTCTTCGGGATGAACCCTCCGTCCTCGGCCGACAGAGCCTTCGTGCTCCGGACTCAAGCAACCTTCTGGTCGAGCTCGACCAAGGCACCGACACGGAATGGGCTTCCGTCATGTTCCGTGAAGACATCATCAACAAAGGCATCGTCTCGGAGCAGGAAGCCTCGGAACTCTACCAGATGTGAGCCGCCAGCATCACCTCGCATTATCTTCAGAGCTCACAAAGACCCAGGTTCCTGGCGCGTTGTAATGACACAATCGCCATCCTGGATGGAGTCACTGAGCCTTTTGAGGTGGTCCGCCAGGATCCTGTTCTTCTTGCTGCGATATGTACTCTCGGCGCCCGTGCTTCGTCCAGCAACCCTGGACTCTATCAGAGGTGTCGCGCTGCGGCAATGTCTCTGGTTTCTACGTTAGCATTCGGCCCGACCCCTTCTCTCATGGCGCTCACTGGCCTCATCTTAATCTCCGCCTGGCATCGGTCCGATCGCCTCTGGGGCATGGCCATTACCCTCGCCTACGAGATGGATCTGCAACGCGATGCAGTCCGTTTGCCTCAGCATGTTGCGCAGATGACGCAGGCAGAAATCAATCGGGCCAGGACCTGGCTGTCCATTTTCTGTTTTGAACTGATGTGTGTAGTGTTTTCCTGCAAAGACGCCGTAGCATGTTGACCGTTCGACAGGGCCAAGACCTACCGACCGTATCTCATAGACGGTATCGAGCGGTACTTGGACCTTGCCCAAGACTTGGTCCACTCCCCCTACTCTCGGCCCGTAGACCATCGTATTATGGCATACTCACAGCTCTTCAAAATAGTCGGTTAGTGCTGTATGCCCTTCGCCTGATTGCAGATTGGCTGACACCCGGGCAGTCGAAGCACGAAAACATCCTCTCAGCCAGCTGTCCACAATTGCACAAGAGGCACGCCTGGCCACCCTCAACGAATCTCTGGATACCTGGTTCCATCGAGTGCATAACTCCATTGACCCTCTTTATCAAACCTTCTCAAAACCACAGGATCGGAACAGGCTTATCATTCCGTACGCCTTTGTCCGTCTGTAAGTGTGGCCGAGTCGCCCCTCCCTTTGGTCCATAACTAAGCCTCGCACGGATACATCAATGGCCTTGTCTTTGATGGTGATTTGTTGAGTGAAAGATCCGGAGAGCTCGAGAATTTCGCGGCAAGCGCGATAGGCACCGCTGTAGATGCTGCGTTCCTCCTATTGTCCACTGCACTCGACTCGAAAGCTCTGACGCAGAACCTGTTCTATACGATCGTGAGCTTGTCCGTCAGTTATAAAACTGCAGTGGCTCCTGACTGACTCCCCAACCACAGGACTACTCCAGTAACACCCTTACTGCAGCTCTGTCTTTTCTACATCGTGTGGTCACTCTAAAGCCAAGCACAGGCGTAGAGGTCGATCGTCCGGCGATCCTTGACCTGTTCCGTCGAGTCCGCAATGCCTTTGAGAACGCTGGAGCAATTCCACACGTGGGCTGGACCACGAGGTTGATGGAGAGTATTGCTGAAGAGGGGAGATTGCGTCGATTCCCCGGGCTTGATGGAAACTCTCTTCATGCAAGGTGATACTGTCGCCGGAGAGTTTCGGCGCGGTATGGACGCGATTGGCGGGACCTTTCCCGGAGCGACCCCAGGGCGATCCCCCTTCATTCTCGTATCCGGGACGCACCTGCCTTCTGGATCTCTGCCGCCGCGAAACGAGACCTTCAATTCCTTCAGAAATAACATTTAGCTCCCGGTTCTTAGCCGGACATTGGAAAACATATCATCAGCTCGGCTGGCCCAAAGAGTTTATCGTCAAGTCGTCTCCAGGCACATTTACTGACGCTGTGGACAAGGTGGCTATTACTGATTGGGGAGGAGTCAGTTCGTTCGGGCTCCTACTATGATCGACAGGCCTTGTGTATAGTCTGGGATTTCGGTTATAGCCTCGTTTCAACTCCAATCAGTGGCCCTCCTGTACAACCTCCGTTCATCAGCAGCACATTCTTTTACACGTTCACTCCAGCTTCGCGCGTGTCGGGGCTGAGGAGACTTGCACGCAGACAACGAAGATGGCCGCGGAACTTTGGGTGGCTTGTGGGCGTACCAGCATTTGAGCAAGCCCCGGAAACGCGCCGGCTTCTTATGTTTTTCTACGGCGCTGAATAAAGTTCCCTGCGCGCCGTCCGTTTGCATGCAGGTCACAGCTTGCGCCACGTGAAAGGGGTAACCAGCGCGGCGGCGCCAGTAGCAGACGGGCCCAGAGATTTCACGACTCATGACTAAAAAAATCCAATAGCCGATGAAGCTGGTCTGGCCGTGTTGTGGCCACCACTTCAACGCCCGCTCCGCGCTAGGCCGCCCTTTTAAGATTAAATCAGGGCGCAATCGCACCCGCGACTGGCGCTAAAAGCTTATCGAAGGGTGGCCAATGCCCGTTCGCCGCGGGGAAGCGGGAATTGGCTTCGATCCTTCTCCCCTAGCTCTTTTCCAATTGCGCCGGAAAGGGAATAATACTTGCAGGCGTCGCAAGGCTCATTTGTCGCAACCTGCTCCTTTCCTCGACCTCCCCACCTCTCCTGGCGCAATTGCAGCACCCAAGAAACAGTCACCGCCGGGCAATGGACAGCAACGCTCCCGTCAAGCCTACAGGATCAACCCCATCAGTTCGCAGCAGCCCGAGCACCAAGGCCGCCTCCGGAATGGCATCACTCTTCTCCTGCTTCGGCCCACGCAAGCCTGCGGCGGGAACAGATGGCGACGGCTCTAACTCGCACGCGCTGAGCGAGAAGGGTGCCGGCACGAATAACACTTCCTCGCGCGCGTGGGAAGCGCAATTGCCGAAGCCGGTCGACGACTACATCATCCGGGAGAAGGTTACCGGCGTCTTCGACTCAATTGACTCGTTCGTCGAGAAGTACTACCGCGACAAGACCTCGCTGGAGCTGGACTCTACGCACGAGGCCTGCCTGATGCTAGTCAGCACACCACACCTGCCCTCCTCCCTCATCGACCTGGTCCAGAGCAACCGCCCGAACCCTCTCGTCTGCCGCCCGACCACCCTCATCAAGCACTCCATCGCCTACCTCATCCAGCAGGCGATGACCATGGACGAAGGCGGCAGAAATAGCCTTCTCCCGCCATGGGCGACAGCCCTCCCCCAAGCATTACGCGGCCAGGACCACGCCGATAAGACCGGTAAGTTAATAGCATCATATCCCCCCCTCTCCTCCACAGCCCCATCCGCTGACATCTACCGCGCGATCGCAGCATTCGACGAAGCCTTCACGCACTGGCGCGTCCTGACCGCATACCTCCAGCCCTCGACAACGTCTGGCGCCGCTAAGCAGAGCCGTACGCAAGCCGTGCGCGCCATGGCCGACCGCATCTTCGGCGCCTTCGCGCCCTGGGAAAAGATGCCCGGCGCACCCGAGCAGCGCGCCGACCTCGTCGCCATCTGCGACGCCGCCGCCGAGGCCGCCACCATCATCTTTGCCCAGCCCGCCAACTTCGCGTACGTCTGGGAGCCCGAGAATCTCAGCGAGGAGGAGGACAGGCGGAAGATAGTGGTCGTCAAGCCCGGCTTGGTGAAGACGCCCGTGGGCAAGGCGGATGCGGCGAAAGAGCCGGTCGTGGCTCCGACACATGTGCCGCTGACCTTCCCGGACGGATTTGTCGCGTCGTAGGTGCAGTACGAACGCTTTGTATTATGCCAGTGTGTTTGCGTTCTTGGAGGCAGGGGTTTTTCGGGTTTGGTGGCGCTGGCGAAGGCCGCTGTGGCGTCGGGATGCTGCAGCTCCTGTCGTCGTTTCCAATTTCCCACTGTAGACCGTTGATGTCTCACTCTTTATATTGATTATGAAAGTTAATACCAATAATGTTGTGGATTGGAGAGGCAATGAGATTTCAATCATTTTCTTATGAGGGGGCTGTCGAATTGGTGGAGGTACGCTTATGGGGAAATAGTGACTCGATGTCTGACCAAATCAGCATCCGGAACCGTAGGCCTTGAAAAACGTAAGTTCGGCAATAATCCTACCGCTCGAGTCTCTTCCATTTCAAAGAGCTTAGAGCACGCAACGGCGGCTGATCAAGCGGATAGGCCAACCCCCGATTCGAAATAATTCAAAGACGCGTTGGAAGTATCGAGGCCTAAACTGCCACGTAGGCAAACGGCCTACGAATTGCAGTCCCAAATCTATCGCTCGTCCGCTCTGTTGCGATCTTACAAATCTGCGGATGCCCCTCGTTCGGAACGGTTTCCTGCTTCTATCGGCTTGTGTCGCCTTGGCTCCTGCTGAAGCTTCTTCAGCGCCAACCTCGGCCGACGCCGCAAACTTTGATACTAGAACGGCCTGAGAGCAGGCTGTATATCCCGCCCGAAGCCTATTCGCTTTTTGACTTTCTGAGAGAGAACGGCAGCGTCGGAAGAGGCATTTCAGCTACTAAGCTCCCGCGTTTACCGGACAAGGTTTAACCCATCCACTCAACAAATCGAAGTATTTAATCTTGCTATCAAGCTGTTCACGTCTTTCGAGCCACCTCATACGAGAGCTATACCGTTCGTGTTCACTCCCAGAGAATTCTCCAAATGTATTTTACGAAAACCGCAGAAAAGATTCTGGCTTGTGCCAGAGAACTAGACCAATATGCCGCGGCCGAAGGGCTCACATGGGACTCTATACTCGAAACCCGTAAAGTAAATGAAGACGTAATCGAGAGGCGAGCCCAGCTTCTTGATGCAGTCCAGGACCTGCAGCATCAAGCCCTCGGCAGCTACGAGGCGCTTTACAACCTGATGTTCACTGTACGCAACACATTGCATCCGGTTTTTGAAAGAAACGTGCTGATCGTTAAAGACCATGGACGTCCAGAGCGTCCGCGCTTTGGTTCGCTTCAACATCCCTGCCAATGTGCCAGAGGGTGGCATTTCCTTCCAAGATCTAGCAGCCCGAGTCAATGTGGACGAGCCCATTTTGACTCGAATTGTTCGCATGGCTATAGCGCAGTCAATCTTTTGTGAGCCAGCACCGGGAATCGTTGATCACACGAAGTTGTCCAGAGCCATGATGACACCGGATATCTTTGACACGGTGTGCTTCTTGTCCGACGAAACTCAGGTTACGGCCACCTTCATACTCGACGCGCTTGAAAAGTGGCCTGGCTCCCAGGAGCCGAACCACACCGCCTTCAACTTATCCAGAAACACAACGGACGTGTTCTACTCCCATTTGGAAAAGCATCCAGAGCGCGCGCGGCGTGCAGGCGGCGCCTTTCGCGCTATGAATAAATACACCCTTTCCGGGCCAGCAGACTTTACCAGCAGCCGCCTATGGCAAGATCTAGATGTTCCTGGGAAGCTGTTGGTCGACGTCGGTGGGAACATGGGTCACGTGAGTCAACAGATTGCGAAGGTTACCAAGAATCTGTCGTTCCTGATCGAAGACCTCCCGGACACGTGCAAATTCGGAGAGAATGAGCTCCCCGTCGAATTCCACGGCCGCATCACCTTCAAGCCGCACGACTTCTTTCAGGACCAACCAATCAAAGGTGCAGATGTGTACTTCATGCGGATGATCCTCCACGACTGGCCAGACAAATATTGCATCAGAATCCTGGAGAAACTAGTGCCAGCCTTGAAGGATGGTTCGAAGGTGGTATGCTGTGAGGTGATATTGCCGGCGACGGCATCCCCGACATACACTGATAGACGCCTCAGGTAGGTGTTCGTAAACCTGCACGACATCAGTCATCGCTAACCGGCTTTTTTTTTCCCTCTCTTTGCAGGAGAATGGACCTCACTATGCTGGCTATCCACAATGCTACTGAACGCACCGAAACCCAGTGGCGACAACTTTTCGCCCGAGTTGATCCGCGCTTCACGCTCGAGTTCGAGAGTTGGCCACACACACTCCATGGCCTCGTGATCGCGACCTGGCATGCCTAAAGTACTGCGAGAGATATGTTTCCACCAGGGCGGTTCGCTGATAGCGGCATCAGGGTGGCAGACAAAAGGACACGGGAAGAGACTGGGCATGATTTATCTGGACATGCTCATAACTCTGACAACGAGCAAGCTAATTCAATGATTTTCAGGGCTGGTTTGGCAATTGCAATGCCTGGCAATGATACATGTGAACAATCTATCCAAACGATTATTTGGATACTGTGAAGCACACCCTCCGCACGCCTCTGTCAGCTTTGATAGCTGGATACACAATCGGGCCTATACACAGGAAGCAGCTCGAACCCCTCGACACGCCTACACAAGGCCCTTTTTTTTTCTTTTTCCCCCTCAAGGTCTCCCACTCTTCTACCAAAGTACCCGAAACAAACATCTGAAAAGGCGCATACCGTCCATCTCTTTTCGCCACCTTACTTCCATCAGTCTCAGCCCTGTTCGTGGCATCAATACCAGTGCCTCCAGAGTCATCGATCTTATAACAGGCTCTGGTGTTGACGTAAGCGGCTTTTGCGGCGGCCAAATCCGGGAAAAAGATGAGGTTTTGATATCGACCCGCTTCACGTGGCGTAGAAGACAGATTTGTGAAGCCGCTAATGACGACGCTATGTGGTGATACGCAGTTGCACGATTTTCCGTCTCGTTCAAAGAGGCACAGTGCCGGATAGTTGACCCGCACCAGCCGGGCAGAGTGTAGCGCCGGCTGTTGGGAATCCAGTGCTCAGAAGAAGCACGCCCGCCCCGTCTTCCTGGCCATTAGTAATGGGGCTACGCGTGGTGCGACTTTGAACGGCCCTGTCCTCTGTTTCAACGACTGTTTTGCTTGCCTTGTTGAGGGATACAATGCGGCCATGGTGGAAGGTCGGGCGCTTGCACCAGGCAGGGTATCCGGGCTCCAATTTCTCTGCTGTTTTTCTGTCTTAGGCTTCGCTTTCATGCTTCCTGTGGATGGCTTACCGTGAAGGGAGCATGCAGGCAAAGCCTCCCAGCTCTATGGTCTTGAATCTTGCTTATAGCGGAGTTGCCGTTGGTAGATTATCCTTGACGGTGGCCTCGGATGTATACTTGAGCAAGCCCTCTGACGGCGGCCGAGGGAAGATTGCATTGAGCCCCCTCTAACGCTAGAATTCTGCGGTGCAGGACAGTTCAATACATAGAGGGGCAGTGCATCATCTAAAAGTGGTACGACGGAAGGCCGCCCGACAGCAATCTCTGACAGCAATTTCTTCTTCGATGCAGAATGCTTGGGCACTCTACCGAATGCGTCAAGCCGATCTGGCGGATTGCTGGGGACACTTTAGCTCTTGCATGACTTTAGTGAAAAGTTTGTCAGCTGCGGGAGAGCTCTTTTGGGTAAGCCAAGCTGGCAGGGCTGACAACCAAGGGCTCCATGTTACATCGCATGCAAGTACCCCGCACATAAGCACGGCCATGGATAGCGCAGAGGCAAATGACGAGGAGAAGGAGCCGGTGCAATGAGCAGTCTCAACTCCTGGAGATGGAAGTCGATCGATGGCTGACTCTCTGTTTCCTGGGCCATTCACTCGCCGGCCCGTTCCGCAGGAGCTATCGAACCCCGGCAACGTAAGTCCTGCCGAAAGAAGAGCGCACGCTCGTGAGCCTGTACCAGTGCGATACTGGATATCGAGGCAACAAACAGAAGTTGGTGTCTCTGATAACGATGGTGCCTGCTGAGAATAATCCAGTTGCGGCCCCCAGGATTATCCGATAGCGCAGAAATTGCATGGCTGGATGCATGGAAATCAAGGCAGGCTCACTGCATACATTTTCACAACTGGTCTTCGCAGGCATGCGAGGAGAATGCCAATGGCGGCGCAAAAGGCCGTCTGGCCAGTTCCTCGGCCGCAGTGTGGCGTTGTCCTGGAAGACCGATGGTGTGGAGGATTGCTCTCCAATGCTATCGGAGTCGTTGGGTGAATCCACCGTTGGTGAGAGGAGAAAGGCTGGCGGGCTCGAATGCAGTAAATGCAGCGGGGACAGACGTCGGCTGGTTGCGATCGAGTCCACGTGAGATACTCTGAACGCTACGCAAAGGTAAATGAGATCAAGCTCGTCTTGCAGACCAAACACGCGCTGTCTCTCGCAAGGACCGGATGGCACAGGGGCCTGTGCTTGAGCCCGCAACTGCTGTTGTGGGCTTTTGCGTTTCTCGTTCCGGCCTGTTGTCCCATCAGATCGTCCTTGCCTCCCCTTCCACCAAAGCATCAACATTCGTTCATCCATCAGCGACCTGCTGCGCAGAAGCCGCCTGAGGCGTTTCTTCAATAGTGCTGCTGACGTGTCGCGCTGGGGAAGCCTGTCCACGTCCGGCGTGCTACTGCATGTCGCACTGACGCGCATTACTCTGCGTCCACACAAACCGCGCACTCTCTCTCTCCTGTCACGCAAGCTGCGTCAAACGAGGCCCAGGCTCTGGTCATGCCAGGCGCTCGCTACCAAGTCACGAACGATGACTTCGGTACATGCTTTGCAGCGCTCTGGACTTGAGGTGAAGCCATCGAAGCCACTCGAAACCGACGTCACGGCACAGCAATCGTGTGGCGGCGCCTGCTGGCGTAGACTGTGGAGATCTTTAATCTATTGCTGCATGCCGCCACCCGTCCCAGAAGCGAGCGCCGCCGGACCAACTCAGCATCAGGTGTTTCCTGAACCCCCGCTCTCTGTTTCAGTGGCCACGCCCCGACCCAACGAAAACGTTGACGGCGCCACCAGGCGTGGTGGAGAAAAGCAACAAGCCGCACCCGAACATTCTTTGGTCACCGGACCGTTCAGCGGAACGGCGCGGCCGCCGACGTGCTCCGTACAACCACCCTCAAAATCAGGCGACGATGTCTGCAATGATGCGCCTTGTACCGCTGTCTGGCGTGCATCTGCCGTCCCTGGGCCGTCGGCCGGCGGCTCCGTGGGTTACTGCATCTCTTGATAGCACCAGCGTTTATTTTGTGCTACCTCGCCGGTTGAAACTCCCCGAGCCGCCTCGCTTATCAGGCATCGGGCGTTGATATAAAGCCTTTGCCTGGTGGACTTACAGCCTTACTGATCTGCAACCTTAAATTATAAGAAGCAAGAGTTGCTGGAGGTGGAAATTGGCGGGAATCCTGCTCGGGCTGCCGAGCGGTCTTCTGGGCGCCAGCCTAACCAGACTGGAGGCAAGCATGGGCAGCCACACGTCTTGCTTAGACAACAGCAACCCGACCTGCATAAGGGCAGTGTGGGCGGGATCCTGGATTCGACTCACGAGATGCGTTCCTGTGGTCCACCCCATCAGCATCTGGCGAAAAGCAACAAGATCAGTAGCAAAGCACGATTGCCCAGAGGACGGACAGCGGCATGAGGCTGAGGCCAGTCTTCAAGGACCACGAGGCTCCCGGCACTGCATCGGAACTGCCGTATCACCACCCTCTGCGTGCCGCCCCTGTGCCTCTCCTTTCCTCTGCTTTATCACGCCGCGTCGCCCGCGTTAGGCCTTGGTCGCTTCCAGAATCGACCCGTGGAGCTCGTATCGACGCCGCACTCTCGCATTACTGCTTACCGGGGGCAAGGGCTGTGTTAATGGGGCCGGGCATAAGCTTGTGAAGGATTGAAAGCTCATCCTGCAGCGCGCAGGCAAGAGTTGGGAAAGGATAGGCGCGGAAGCGGGCCTTGCTGACCTCAGGGATGGCCAATGGAGCAGCAGCCGAAGTCCCGATTGGAGGTGGAAGCGAGCGGATCCCAACGCTACCGCCCTATCCCTGTCCCTCTGGCGTGGACACTCCAATTGTAGTCACCGCCACGTGCGAACGGTGCTGTACCAGCTCTTTGTCAGCGGCTTCTTGGCCGCCCTTCCGCCAATTGGTACCTCTGCGCCGGTCGAAATGCTCCGGTTGGAGCGGTGGGTACGCGCGCATGCGCTCTAGCATTCCACGGCCCAGATGCAACTCTCCTCACAGCGTTACTTTCCCGTCCCTGCAGCAGCGTATCAAGTCGTTGGGAGGTGCCCTTCACGACCCCTCAGCGGTCCACTGCCAGGAAAAGGAAGAGCTGCCATGGCGTTCTGCAAGCCAAAATCAGCTGGCGCTGTCTGCCCTCGACGCCCTTCTTCCCGTTGACCAGCTGAGCAGCCTCCTTTTTGCTGTCACATAACCACGAGATTGCTGTCTCGGGAGGGCCCAGCCCTTTTCAAAACAAATTCTGTTGGATCTCCGCTTGTGAGCCGCGCGGGAAGCTAACCGTAAAATGCGGCGACTGGGTTGAGGTTTCAAATGCATCGAATCCGCCGGCTCCTCCATGCACGGGGCCCCAACTTTAATAAAGCCACAGCCCGGGTCCAAGCGCTATTCCCTCTTCCAGAAGGTTGGCCGCGGAGCGAGCACTCCATTGTGACAGTCTCCAGTGGCGCCGTCACATCACTGCCATGGCCACGCCTCGCTCCGATGCACCCCTCCCGCGTGCTGGGCACTCTTTTATAAAAGCAGCTCTCCGCTCCTGCCCTGGCAATGCTTGCTCAAGGGCGCTCAGGCATAGGTAAGTAGGCTAAGTATTGAGGCGTCAGGCTTTGCGGCGAACCGTGGGGCCAATTTCAGCGATGACTCGCCTTCCGTTCGTCCTTGGGCTCGTGGCTACGGCTTTGGCCAAGACGGTCACTGTTGACTGGGACATTGGCTGGGTTTCCAGGGCTCCCGATGGATTCGAGCGGCCTGTCATCGCAATCAACGGGCAGTGGCCGCTCCCTGTGCTGGAGGCCGACGTCAACGACACCATC
Organism: Macrophomina pseudophaseolina; assembly: GCA_022204955.1. Classification (NCBI taxonomy): domain Eukaryota; kingdom Fungi; phylum Ascomycota; class Dothideomycetes; order Botryosphaeriales; family Botryosphaeriaceae; genus Macrophomina; species Macrophomina pseudophaseolina. The sequence continues at coordinate 20,284 of JAJJID010000399.1, read as the reverse complement.
ATCGCCACTGTCCACAATTCTCTTGGCAACGAAACGACCAGCATCCACTGGCACGGCATGTGGCAGAGAGGCACGCCCGAGCAAGACGGTGGGGCTGGCATCACGCAGTGTCCGATCCCGCCTGGCGAGACTTTCACGTACGAGTTCAAAGCATACCCGGCCGGTACCTTCTGGTACCACTCGCATGACATGGGCCAGTATCCCGATGGCCTGCGCGCACCCATGATCATCCATGACCCCAACTCCGAGAGCCAGAAGAGCAGTGATGGTGAAGTCGTGCTCTACGTGTCCGACTGGTACCACGACCAGATGCCGCCGCTCATCCACAGCTTCCTGACCACCCCCAATTTCAACGGCGCGATGCCCAACCCGAACTCCAGCCTGATCAACGATCAGCAGTCCACGTCCATCAGCATCCGTCCCGGCGAGAAGAAATACGTGCGCATCATCAACACGTCCGCCCTCGCCACGTACTACCTGCAGTTTGGTGGGTTCCGCTTCAGCCACCCCACCCCCCGGCGCAAGCGACTGACGATTTCAGACCAACACAACATCACCGTTGTCGCAATTGACGGCGTTGACGGTTCGTACTACCCCTGCCGCTTATGCTGTGGTTTCGTGCATACCCGTCGGCAGCTTCCCGCCGTTGCATGCCCGAGGCGATACAAGGTTTTAGTGCTGACCGTGTCGTGCAGTCGAACCGCAGAGCTGGAAGGCCCTGGAGATCGTCCCCGGCCAACGGTACGACTTCATCATCGAGGGTCTCGAGAACCCCACGAGGAACTACGCATTCATCAACAAGATGGCTGTCCTCGGCCTGCAGAACGTCAACAGCCTGGTCTACGACGAGTCCTTCGGCGAGCCGGAGTCGTTCAGCCTGAACTCTGCCGACCTCGGAAGTGATTTCAACCTGGTGCCTCTAGACCACGAGCCTCTCTTGGAATCTGTGGACCACACCATCACGATGGAGGTCAATAATTTGAACATTGATGGCGTTGGCTTTCGGTACGGCTGATCCCGTGGCCGGCGAGAACCCTTGCTCACATGTACCACAGCATCACTCAAGGGCCGGACCCGTACATTTCACCCCGCACGCCCACCCTGTACACAGCCCTCAGCACCGGCTTCAACGCCACCGACCCGGAAATCTACGGCCAGGTGAACCCCTACGTCGTCAACGCCGGTGAAGTCGTCCGGCTCGTCGTCAACAGCAACGATCTCATCACCGCCAACAACTCTGGCCGCGGGCACCCCATGCATCTGCACGGCCACGTTTTCCAGGTGGTCGGCCAGTTCTCCGAGCACTGGGACGGCAACACCTCCTCCTTCCCCGCCACGCCCATGAAGCGCGACACCACCGTCCTATTCGCTGGCGGCAGCCTGGTGCTCCAGTTCCGTGCCGACAACCCCGGTGTTTGGCTGTGTAAGTTTTTTTTTTTTTCCTAAGCCCCGGTGCTTGACGTGAGCTGATGAGGATGGGCCTTGCAGTTCACTGCCATATTGAGTGGCACCTAGACGCCGGCATGTCCGCCACTATCATCGAGGCGCCGCTCGACCTGCAGCGCGAGGGCATCAAGATCCCCCAGCAGCATCTTGAATCGTGCAGAGCCTTGAACTTGACCACTCAGGGCAATTGCGCCGGCAACACTGTCGACCTGGATGACACTGCCGCCTGCAGGGTCTACGACACCGATCCATGGGGGTAGGTCATATCGGAATTTAATTGAGCTCGAAGGACATGTGCTGACCGTTGTGCTTTAGTGCGCTTATCACGGATAACGGTGGTGGAAATAGTACCCTGAACGGGACCACTTATAAGAGAATTTAGTGTGTAATTTTAATACGTCTTCACCTGTACACAACCTACGCATTGTATTCGAATTTTACATAAGCACTTCCGCAGTAGTCTGAATTGACTTACTAGGCTCTTGTGCCGAGGACGCCGTCTCCTCGTCTTTTGTCTGCTAAATTTTCCCGATTTGGGTTGCCAAACGTGAGCGGAGAAAGAGGCTCGAGATCAGAATGGCGATGGATGAAGCCGCCATCATAGAGCCTGTGATTGACCTGTATCTACTTTAGAGCCATTTCTCGTTTTATGACGGCGTCTCGACTGCTACTTGCGCGCTGGCTGTCCAACCCCCATGGCTCGAAAACGCCCATTGCCCAGAGGACGTTTAATCGGGCTTGTCTCGTTGTACAGCGAGCCATGCCGATGACCCGGGGCAAATACCTGAGATATGGGCGCATGAAGAGGACGTCTCCAGCGCCAGTCGCACCCTCCCGACGTCCGCTGCGGCCAACGCGGGCGCATCGTTGATCCCATCGCCGATCTGGCAAACATCACTATTCCGCGTCCGCGAAAAGGGCGGTCAATTTTTACCATGACAACTTCATTGCCCTCTGACTGAATCCAATGAGGAATGCTCTCTTGTCGTCAGAAGAGCCCCTCATACCCTCTTTTTTATTTCTACTACTACTATTTTCTTATTTTATAGTTGTATACTTTAGCTATTAATGTGCTTTTATTCAGCTATAGTCTAATAGACAATAATCCTACCACTTATAGCTCTTAGGGTCTTATAATAACTTTTATATTTATTTCAAAGAAGGCCCTACGTGATATACTAAATAGTTGTAAGAGATGTATAAATACTAGAAACACTCCAAATACGTTAAATTATTATTTTCGGTGTATTTATAAAATGTACCGACGGTTTCGAAAACTTATACTAGTTGTTATATTAACCCCATTACTAAGGAATACAATCCCATTCTAAGGTGTCCTAAGATATAGTAGTTATATAGAAGGTTTGGTAGGATCCGTCTTGGATCCGGATGTATGCACGATGGGCGGGACAGGAAACGGGGTAAGCAAATATTGATTGTTGTTGTTAGAAGGTCTTCCAACACTAGTTATCTACCTAAGGTACTATGCCTTCCTTCCCTGGACGGCCTAAGGCCTCTGCCAACCCCAGGGAAGGGCTTCCTCTCCCCGGCTGCCTTCCCGCATCCTGACAGGGCTGGTACCGTAGTCGTTATTTCCCTTCTATAGCCTCCTGAATAAACTTCTTCGTCTCCGCTCCGATAAGGTGAGGATTATCCTCCTGTACGTAATGTTTCCCAGGTCCAATGTAAACACTCCTTAAATTGTCCATCCATTCCCCGACTTCCTTGGCTCTCGCTGGTGGTAGCATGCCGCCCGGCTCTGCCCAGAACATTAACTTCGGAATCCAATTGTTATCTCCCTTCAACCACGCCCAATACTCCTGGATCATCTCAAGGACGTCTGGCGCTCGTCCATGAAACGGAATTTCGTTTGGAAATCTCCACGTCGGCTCCCGATCGACAGGATTCATGAACGGCCGCCGATAATGTTCCATCTCAGCTTCCGTCAAGCGCCTGACAGTACCGTGCTGGCCCAGTATAACCTCGATGAACATGTTCTCCTCGATGAGGAGTTGGTGCCCGATACCTTCAGTGCGGAACTTTTCGAAGATTTCCCAACCTGCGAAGTCTTCTGGCTGCATGCTGGGATAGACAAACTCCATGAAAACAAGACCTGCCACACGTGCGGCGTTCTTCCGAGCCCAGTCGAAGCCGAGAGCGGAACCCCAGTCATGGAGGACGAGAAAAAGCCTGTCGCACTTCGGGACCACGGCATCCATGAACGCGGCGATGTAGCGAACATGTTCGCGGACGTAGTACCTATTTGAAGGCATCTTGCCCGAGTCGCCGCAGCCAATGAGGTCAGGCGCGATACAGCGAGCTATGGGTGAGACGTGCGGCACGATGTTGCGGTAGAGGTAAGAGGACGTAGGGTTGCCGTGAAGGAAGATGACGGTTGGGGCGGTCTCACTGGGAAGACCGGTATCGACATATGCCATTGACGAATCCAGAACTGGAACATGGTGTTTTTTTGAAGGGAAAATCCGGTGAGATTTCTGGAGATGCCATTTTCGACGATTCGTGAGATAAAGGAAGTGTCAGAATGAGGTGCTCGGAAGCAATAAATAAAAGATAGGAAACGGCAAATTATTACGGGTCGAGTCTATGTAGGCAAGCCTAAATAGACATTTGTTGGGAAGTGTGCAGTGACAGCTGACTGAGGAGAAAAGGGATGAATTGTCAGAGGATTTGGTGCAGGGCGGCCGCAGGGTCTCCCTCTATTCCCTCCTAAATATACTTTACTTAGCAAAAATCCACATAATATTTACAGCTCTTTCTCCATTAGTTATCGTTACTAATATTATGCTCTATGAAGGATGATTAATAATCTCGTATACTTCCGGTGTTTACCCCCTCAGCTCCGCAACGTTCTGCCTTCCCCACCGCGATCCTTTTCCTGGGCCCCAACTCTTATTTACTAACGTTCTATATCGAACAAGGCCACCCGCGTCTTATCCATCCACCCGCAACAGAGGCTGAAATCAAGCACCGGACGAATGAGCTGTTACGGCGCAGCCTGCATAAAGAGAGAGTTGCTATAGAAAGAGGCAATAAGTAGGTCGCGGGCAGCGCGAAGCCATCCGAGACACACTCTCGTCGTCTGGCTTTTTTAACACCACGGTAAGGAGGATAGATGCCTTATTTTCTAGTGAACGACCGGTCTTAGCCCATCCCGCTTAAGACTAGGGAATAGCTAGTAAAGATAGAATCAGCTGGCCAAGGTTAGAGGAAATAAGGGCGAAGGATGGAAGGGGCATTTCGTGGCGTAATAAAGTAAGAGCCGGCTCAGTTAAAATTAACTAGCCGAGGTAAAATTAGCTTGCTAAGATAAAATCAGCTAGTTAAGATAAAGCCTTAGCTTGAGAGGTAGGGTGTGTAAGAATTGTTGAATAATGAGGGTTCACGCGGCGGTATGGATAGAAATAGCTCACGTGCTACACTAACCCCGTTTTTAGTTGGCCGGGGAACTCGGTATTGTTGAGGGGCCTCTTCTGTGGCTTCTTGCGCGGTGAGCTCGACGAATGGGGGTGTGCATTTGAATCGATATTCATGAGTGATTGCCGTAGCTGGCTAACTATAGCTAGCGAGAATGTTGGGGGAAGCGAGAAGAAGCGAGTACGTTAAGACGCCACTAAACAATTTTTGAAGCCTCTGCAGGGTTTCTCCGTGTTACTAAATCTTCAAGCTCTCTTGTATCGATCGCCGTCCCGCCTGGGCCTCGTAAGTGAGCTCCCCGATTGCACTGGCAAGGCCCCTTGGGGTCACGTTGGACTCGTCGTAAGCGATGGTGGCTTGATTAAATGGTAAAGCCACGGCTACTCTCGCGACGCCGTTGATATTTGATCTTTGCGCGGGTGTATCGAGGTGTATGCTCGAAACTAGATGGCCATCCTGTTGACGATCGGGTCGCGCTGGAGAAGCTTGGGACGTCGAAAGACTGGCAGTTCCGAAGGATTTGGCTTATGACAAAAAGCAGCCAATATACAACACGCCATTGGAGAGTAGTCAACTAACGAATGCGTGAGATGTGCTAATGGAAAGACGCCGGCCAGCTAGGTGGAATGTTACTTGGCCAGAAAAAGAATGGAGAAGGATACCACACTCGAACGATCAGCTCCGAGATACGCAGTGGGTATGAACTGAGCGTAAGCCGTCCCTACCGCTTATACATAAAGAAGCTGTAGATCGACCCCTCTTTCATGGAGGAGTAACAAAGCAATCTATCATCTAATTTGCTAAGCGAGGCGGGAAAGGTAATACCCGAGATCGGTCGTCAGCTTTGTTTGACACATACGACGCCCAAGAATGTATCTAAACGTCAGGAACCGTGAACCTTGTACACAAGCAAACTGCGGGGCGAAGATATAAAGCCCATCTTTTATCCAATTATTATCATTTGCAAGACCACGAAGAGGACATGACCTTCGATTTTCCAAAGTGCACAGGATTGCCAACGGTATGACGCAGTCCTCTCAATACGATGCCCACCGTGACAAGCTGTTCGAGAAGAGCGGCGGTAAGACCACAGTTGAAAGCGTAAACGTACGAGCCCACGAGGAACTAATGCGCACAGGCCTCTCTGAGCTGATTCCCGAACACGTCGGATCTGGACTGCAACGAAAAATGGTGCAAAAATCGAGCACTGACAACCTGGGTTTCTCTCTGCGTAATGGCCGTGTACAACTTCTATCAGACGCCATTCAGTCTTTCCGCTCCTCCACTTGCTGCCATCCTTGGGCTTATCTTCCCCGGCGCCGGATATGTTGCTTGTGGAAACTGGCTGGGCTGGGGCTTGCTCGTGCTGACAATCTTGACTCAACCGTTCGTCCTATTCGCCGTAAGCTCTTCTCCAAGCGCGGTGCCCTCGCTGGAAGCATGCTAACGAACTCCGAAGTGGTTTGGTGCCGGCGCAATCTTCTTCGTCATCATCCACTGGTCGTTGTACATCCTCGGCGCGTACTTTGCCGCAGAAGAGACACTCTTCGAACAAGCCGGCTACATCGACGTCGCTATTCTCTTTTCCACATTTGTTCACTTCCGCTTGAGCGCTTCGAATGCAAGCAGGAAAGGCCATGAACACCGCCAAAAACGCAACGTTTACCTGCCCTCCACCCTTTCTCAAATGGACGCTTCGGCCCTGCCGCCAAGTTCCCACGGCTCTCGAGAACTCTTACTCCCCGCCTTGCGCAACATCCAATACATCATTGAAACAAGTCTGAAGGACATCACCGACTTCTCGGACATCGACACAGTCGACCAATTCCAAACAGTCGCGCAGCGCTACAAGCTGTACGAGCGCATGTACGTCCTCGCCACGCACATGACCATCTACACGCCCAGCTGCCACGCGTACGTCGCCGAAGCCTACCGCAAATTGGTCGAAAAGTCTCTCCTCCCACCATCGCTCGGATACTGGCGATGGGAGAAGCTCTGGGGCCATTTCTCGCCAGTCGAATGCGATCCGGTGCGGCGCGACAACATCATGGTGACGGGCTTCCGCCTGCAGGGTGTGGCGCTGTACACGGGGATCACAGGCGACTCGCGGTACACACGCCCTTCGTCCCTCAGATTCCGGGTGACGGAGGGCAAAGTATACGAGTACGACATCCACAGCATGGACGAGGCCATCCCGTCGCAGTGGGCGCGCAACCCATGGTGCCTGTTCGCGTGCGAGCCCAACTGGATCGACACCACGTGCAACCTGCAAGGGCGCATCGGGCAGACGGTCTACGACCGCATCTTCGGCACGACGCATGCGCGCGACACCGGCGCGCGGTTCGAGCACAGCCTGAACAGCAACTTCACCGAGACGGACGGGAGCATCTTGACCATCCGGAGCGAGCTGACGGGCTTCACGATCCCGGGCATCTGCGGCGCGCTGAACCACGCTGGCCATGGCGATGCTCACGCGCGGGCACCTCGACCACAGTCTCCCGAAGGTGCTACGCCATTTTTCCGCGAGGGGAACGTGCGGCTGGACGGGCTGACGGGCGAGCTGCAACTCGTCAGGCTGGTGGGCGCGGACACGATTGACCCGGGCAACTACAAGCCGTCGGATGTGTTCATCTACGGGCAGCTCGGTGTGTTGGCGGGAGAGTTTGAGGACGAAGCGGTGCGCGTGTCGTGCGTGAGGCACATGCAGAAGACTGCGGGAACTGTGACGCTGCCGTCAGGGGCAACTAGAGAGCGTCATGATAAAGGGTCGGATTTGGTGCATAGCCTGTTTACGAGGGCGCAGTTTATTGGGAGGGAAGACTGGAAAAACACAGCTATGCAGGTAAGTACAAACTGGCGGCGATGGACTGATTTGCCTTCGCTGACGGCTATTTTATTAGGGACCTCCGAAGGTTGCGCTTGATGGACCTGTGCTGTCATCTGCCCCATATCCTGGGGTGCTTGTGGCAAAAGCTTGGTCTCACACAGGCTCCGATTTGGATCTCGTCCTCTATCCGTCGGACGAAAGTGGCATATTTAAACTCGGTATTGAGAAGTTGCAGCCGAGCCGGAGATACCGAATCAGTCCCGAGGAAGTCGTCACTGCGGATGTCCGGGGTTGCCTGAAGCTTACAGTCAATATTGAAGGCCGGACAGAACTGAATATTACTCCAGCATAGAAGGTCACAAGGATCTCCCTTGGTGGACAAGAAGTTCTTAAACATTGATATACGTCTATTCCGACCGTATTACGGAGGCTCAGGCTCTGGGTAGCTTCGAAGAGAGGCAGAATGGGTATCGGGAAGCAACTAGCAAAGTCAGTAAAGCAGTGTCTACAAAAATCGCGTAGGAATCTTACGCGAGGAGCACTGCAGGAAAGGGTATTTCTTGAAAAAAGCTCCACTGAGTTTCCAGTCCTTGACTCTCTTTACTGGTTCTGCGTTGTTAAGCAAGCATTCGGCCTGTGGAGAGCCAGGAATGCCTCGGCAAGTGGAAGCAACGCCGTCTTCGCCAACTGGAGAGTCCATCCGCCGGGCAATGATGTCGTAGAGTTCTTGGTTTTGTAGCTGAGCAATTTTGATGGTGTTCTCCCGCTGAGAGAACTTGAACGGGTTCTGATACGTACTCTCTTCCGGCCGAGGAACGGTGGGAAAACGGTTTGGCGGACTCCGGTATAATTGAAGAGCGATTCTGTGCTCGGGAATGTCAACAACCGTGTAGTTGATAACGTCCTCGGCCATCTCATCGAGATCGTAAAAGCTACTATGGAACATCATCTGATCCCGGAGCGAAGGCCATGCGATCAGGTCCACGATGATCGGCTTGGTTCCAGTCGACCAGGGAGGGCAATCGGCCTCGAAGTCATCAAGGACATCTGGAGGCTTTGCACAGCCCAGAAGGATGCGATATGTAAGGACAGACTTGAGGAACTCCCTAGCTCCCTGTAATTATTTAGTAGGAATTCCGCATGGGAGTTCAGGCGATAATACCTCCAGAGTATCAATCCATTTCCCAAGCCCATTGTCATCGAATATCATGTGAGTGGCGATTTCCGCGAGACGGCCAACCATCTCCCTTCCGATGCCTCGTCCGAGGGCGGCGCCACTCGCAGGACTGTCGCTCTCACAGACCCGCGAATGGACTGCATATCGGATACATGCGTTTTCAATCTTTTGTGCCACAAAATTGGCGTAGGAGCGGTTCATCCAAGCGTCCAGGAGTGCCGTGTGCGCCAATGAATGCTGCGCCATGCTCTCCAATGGGAATGCCAGGCCCGAGGACAGCTCGTTCGAAGAGCTCAAGGCACTCTGAACATCCGCACAGCTCTCCATGCCTGGCATGTCTTGCGAGAGAAAAGAGAGATCGGGCTGGCCGTCCGCGACCAAAGTGGGGGTAAGTTGCTGACATGTGGTTGAGGGGTTTAGACTGCCGGAAGGATCCCCTGCGGTATCCAGAATTGCATCGCCAGAAGAGCTGCCATCGCGGATGTATGGCAGCTCGTCCGGTGGGTCTGAAGAGCCCGACGTCTCGTTTGGCGAGGTTGAGTACTTCCGACGCTTGGCTGGACCCGCGCTGGTTCCATTTCTCCTGTTCGCTGCAGCATCAGGCTCCTTGGCCAACATTTTCTGGAAGATGGGATCGTCTAAAGCTGCGTCAGCAACACGCCCTCATGCGTTTCGCCGCATCACGTGATGGACTCGATCGCTCGCCACAATTCCATTAATTTGCGCGCAAAGCTTAAGGGAAAGACGACGACTCACCAGCTGCGGAGTCTGCCGCACTACTTAGGCTAAGCAACTTCTTTCGCATCCTGAGCAAAGCTTCGCGCAGATTCCTGTTTTCCTCGACAAGCCCTTCGTTGATGGCCAGCAATTCCGCCGCATCGACCTGGCCGCTCCGCTCGCAGCCTTCGCGCAGGGCCCGAATGTCGGCGTTTAATTTCTCGAAGAAGCCCGAAGACGCGGCGCTCTTCTTCTCGCGGAGGCATTGCTGAGAAATGCGATTCTGCTTGCGCTTGCGAAGGGAGGCGGCTGCAGCGTCGGGGTCTGATGCTGACGGAGTGCCTTTGGAGGGCATGGCGGCAGCGAGGAGGATGAATGTCGGTGCACTGTCTGGAGCAGGGGGAGATGCAAAGGATGGCGACGGAAAAGCGGAATGCACGATTAAGTTGATGATTGCGGCGGACGGGCAAGGGGCGGGAGCTGCGGAGCGAGCGGGATCGCTCGGGTAATGGTCCAGACACAGATTGCGGGGAAGTGATGCTCCACTGCTGCTCGATCGCCGAAAACCGAGGAGAGACGAGGGAGGGCAAAGGCGGCGCTTTAAGCCAAAGTCCGCATCGGCGGGATGCGCACCGTCGGTCACAGGTATGCAAGAGGATTGCGGTAGGCCGGACCCCGCACTTTCCGTTAGCTGCTGTTTACCCCGGATCTGCTCCAGTGCGCCACCTTCGCCTAGGCCCGTGTGTCCTTCCCGGCTTTGCGGATCGTACGTGCTTCCGGTCAAAAAGGCGAAAGGAGCAGCAGGACGGATATCTGTCGGAAGTCGGCGTCGGATGAGGTTCAGATACGGCACGCGCTGGGAGGAGAGAGAAAAGGGGGTGCCTTTGCCGCCCTCCCTTCGGCCCGAATCGGGGGCTTCCGGTGGATGATATTGGCTCGATGGTCAACGCAGGCCGATGAAGAGGCCGAATGGGTAGGTTCTTTTTTTCCTTTCTTTCCTCTTTTCTTTTTTTTTTTTTGGCGGAATCGGCCTGAGATGCAGTCCGTTGGATATATGAGGAGACTTTATCGCATGATAGTCCTCCCGCAGGCCGCTTCCTTCTAGCTCTTTAATCGCCAGTCCATCAGTAGCTCAAAACAAGCAAGTTACTTCATTTGACCAATTATCTTCTGGTTGACCTGCCTGCGGCCGGGCGCAGCCTCAGCGGATCCGATAGACTCGTATTCGGATCATTATGGCAGCTCATATTTGGAACGGGATCCAGCAACGGCAGGCGTCGGTGTAATTACCATAGGAAACACCTTGCTGCGCCACGGCACATCCGCCAGACATGGTCGGATACTGCGGAGGGATCTTCGGAACGGCGGTTGATCTTAACGGTAAAGTTTGCATGCACACAACGTTTGAACGGACGGCCAAACAAAGGCACCCAAATGCAATCTCAATCGTCGGCAACGTTGAACGCCGCCGCAGGCATGGCGTTGCCAGAAGCCGACCTCGGTCAAAAACACCCATTCAGCTTGGATGCAGAAGATAAGCAATGGCCACCCACAACGCGCCAGAAGTCAACATCCCAAGAGGTTCTTTCTATAGACATGCCGGATATCTAACCAGGTGTATGTGCATAGCAACACGCGCGAATACGACGGCCGAAACTCCACAACCAATGCTGGCCCCGGACCCACTCAGTTATCCACCCGGCCCGTCAACCGCATGATTGCCTCCCCGAGTTCCCGCAAAGTGATTGCGTCTCTTGGCACTGTATGGCCCTTGCCGTGGTCAAACAGCTCTGCGGAATCCTCGTCGCAGAGATTAAACAGCGCCATAGCTCCGTGTATGTACCTGGAAGAAGTCACGTCAGCATGTCTTCCTCGACAACCAAAAACAAGCTGGGGCATACGGGTCGTAGCAGCCAACAACGTGGCATGTCGGGATGTCGATAACATCATCACACTCGTCCGCCAGAAGGCCCCGCACCTTTCCGTTTTCGATCTTCAGCGGAGGCCATCCAGCCAGGAAGATTGCGGCCTAGGCGAAGCGTCAGTACTAACCGAATCCGATGAAAAAAAAAAGAAGAACAAGAAAAAAAAATTAGACCTTGATGCGGCGTGGGATTCCGTATTCTTCAGCTCGACGGCGCTCTTCCAAGATAAGGCTCGCGGCAGTGGTCGCGCCTTCGGAGTAGCCAAGAATGCCCTGTGTCGAAGTGAGAATCAGCGGCCCTGGTCCGTTGGCTGCTGAAATCACGCGACAGGGGAGACGCACCTCGATTTCCGGATCCGCATCGATAATGTCGAACAAGTGGTTGAGGCACTTGCGCAGATTGAGCTCGTTGTACCCCGAGCCCTGGTCGCCGAAAAGGCGACGCATCGTGTCCTCGGCAGAAATGCCCTCAGGGAAATCGCGGATCTTCTCGACGAGGTCCTCGAAGCCCTCCATGCCGTCGAACTCGACGAAGCGGAACAGCGGGCCGGGTCCGAAGTAGTCTTCAAAGCCGGGAGGAGGCTTCGCGGGCACGGTGCCCTGCGTCCATGCAAAGTCGACCACACCGGTCTTCTCGCATTCTGCGGCAAAGGGGCCCAGCTGCACCTTGAAGTTCTGTTCGAAGAGGTCAGAAGCTGTTGGCCGCGGGCTCACTCAGAGGACACACACCTTTGCGCTGCCGTACGCGCCGGGGAGACAGAGGAACTTCATGACGAGTAGTTTAGAAAAAAAACAGCTGCACTCGATGGATGCGGCACTCTTTCAAGCGGGGCGGACGCTCTGTTATCTAGCTCAACGCGTGACAAGAGGGGGCAGGTTAATGTTTCGTTTCCTTTTTCTGCTGGGGAGACGAAGCGGAGGCCTAGGTCACATCATCGGGACGGTGTTCACAGAGTGGATCGGCGATCTGCACGAGCAACGCTATTGGCGGGCGAGCTCGCCCTGACGGTCCAGATTTCCGCAACTGGCGTGCCGAAACGAGATGGGCCGTCTTAAGCGGGGCCGACTGTGCTGAGGTCGGCTTGGCCGCGCGGTGCCTGTTAATGTATCTCAGTCGACCGGTGCGCATGGTGCAGACGGGCCGAGAGGGCAGACCGAGCATCCGAGGCTTACCAACAAGCCGGGACGCAACGGCCACGGGCAGCCGGGCCGGCGATCGCATTGAAACAAGAGCCGCAAGTAGCTCTTCGCCGTGAGCGCTCGTTCGAATTGCCCTGGTGGGCCTCACAGCTGCATGCGGTCCGTCGGACCACACTCCGGGTGGATACGAAGGTGCCGACGGCATGATTGTGCCCGCTCCGCCGCTCCTCGCAGAGGCAGCGTGCGTGGTTCCAAAAAGCACACGGCGCCACGGACAGCCCAAATGATGATCTGTGGATCAGGGTTCGTTTTCGGACAAGGCCCGCCAACTATAGGATGGGTGGAAAGAACAAATTAGCACACCGACCAGGGATCCCCCCCCGCGAGGAACAAAAGGAGGAAGGCCGAGGAAGGACCGCACCAACGGGAGCGGGCGAGCGGCTTCTCCTGCAGCACTGGCCAGAGCTTATCGACACCCTCCCCACGCCGTCCTGAAACCATGCAGCCCTGCGCAGCGTCCTGCTTCGACAACCCACGCCCTGGCCGCTCGGCTTCGAGCCATTGATCAGCATCACATGCAGCGCGGCAACTCCAACTGCCAGAAGCTGGCCGTGGTGCAGGGACGCTGCCCCTGCCGCACCCTCGTCCGCCGCCGGCTCCAGTTCGGAAAAGGAATTCACGTTTCAACATGGCGCCGCACGTAGCGGGTGCTTGCTCCTGTCATGATACGGGTGTCCTGGGCTATCGCCGTCCCGAGGTATTGCTCGCCACCGCTGAGATAAAATGGAGCGTGACGACACTTGTTGGGCCCCGAGCTATCACATCGACGATACCACCTCCTCGGCACTTCCAGCTCTTTGCCCCGCCTGCGGCTGCTCCTCTGCTTTTCTGAGCCTCCAACTTGCGTCTGTCTTTTTCCAGCCTCTTGCGAAGCAGAACCGGGGCAGCCATGCCTGAGCCGGCACCAACCCCAATCGCCATTGTGGGCATGTCGTGCCGCTTGCCAGGGGACGTGTCCACTCTGGAGCAGTTCTGGCGGCTGATGTCCCGGGCTCGGAGTGGGTGGTCTGAGATACCCAAAGACCGCTTTAGCAAGGACGCGTACTGGCACCCCAACCCGGAGAAGAAGGGCTGCTTCAACACTGCGGGCGGATACTTCCTCAGCCAGGACCTCGCGTGCTTCGACGCTCCCTTCTTTAACATCACTGCCCAAGAAGCACAGTCATTAGGTATGCTTTTACTCCTGCCCATGGCGAGGCCATTGCTGAACGCCAGACAGACCCCCAACAACGGATCCTGCTGGAGTGTGCATACGAGGCACTTGAGAACTCGGGCGTTCCCAAGGAGTCCATCGTTGGCAAGAACATCGGCGTCTTCGTCGGAGGTGCAGCCTCTGACTACCGCCTGGGCAATCTCCGCGACGCCGACTACACCCCCATGTTCGACGCCACCGGTAACCACCAGTCAATTCTTTCGAACCGCATCTCATACTACTTCGATTTGCGGGGCCCCAGCTTTACAGTCGACACGGCATGCTCTTCCAGCCTCTACGCATTGCATCAGGCAGTCCAGAGCATTCGATCGGGCGAGTCCGAGCAAGCTCTCGTCGCGGCGTGCCACATCAATCTCCTTCCCGATGATTTCGTGAGCATGTCGATGTCACGGTAAGCGGTATTCCAAATAATCGGCAAGATACAGCTAACCGTTCGCAGACTGTTCTCCGAAGAAGGTAAAACTTATGCCTTCGACCACCGGGCCAAGTCGGGGTTCGCACGCGGTGAAGGTGCCGGGTGTCTGATGCTGAAGCCTTTGGACCAAGCACTCCGTGACAACGACAGGGTACGCGCAGTGATTGTTAACACTGGCGTGAATCAGGACGGCAGGACCGTCGGTAGGCTCTTCCCTCGCGACTCCAAAGGGCCTGCCTTCTTACACAATTGCCAGGTCTGTCCAGCCCGAACGGCGAGGCGCAGGAGCGCTTGATGCGCGAAGTGTACGCCAAAGCCAACATCAGCCCTGAAGATACCGGGTTCGTGGAGGCGCACGGCACCGGCACCAAGGTCGGCGATCCAATCGAAGCCACCGCGCTGTACAGAGTTTTCGGGAAGGGCCGCACAGCAAGACAACCGTTGTATTTTGGGAGCGTGAAGACCAATGTCGGGCATCTCGAGAACGCCAGCGGCGTGGTATCTGTCATCAAGGCCGCGATGATGCTCGAAAAAGGTTTCATCTTGCCGAATATCAATTTCGAGAAGCCGAATGAGGCAATACCCATGGCCGAATGGAACATGAAGGTGAGACATGATTCCCTGTGCTGCCATGGATTCCCTGGCTGACGTGAAGCTCCCCAGGTGCCGACCAGCCAACGGCCGTGGCCAATGGCGAAGCGCTTCATCAGCATCAACAACTTCGGCTTCGGCGGCTCCAACGCGCACGCGGTGCTCGAGCGCCCGCCCTTCCCTCCCAAGTCTGCCTTGGTCAAGGAGTCGGCCGAGGCGTCCCAGAAGCTGTTTGTGCTGTCGGCAAACGACGAGGATGCAGCGAAGAAGTCGATGGACAACCTCGGCATCTTTCTCGAGCAGCATCCCGAGGTGTTCCAGAAGTCGCTGACGCGTAACATCGCGTACACGCTCGGCCAACGGCGGTCTCACCTACAGTGGAGAATTGCACTGGTCGCCTCATCCTCCAATGAGCTCGCCATCGCCTTGAATAGCCATGATGCAAAGCCGACCCGGTGCTCACAGCCTCCCAAGGTCGCTTTCATCTTCACCGGTCAGGGTGCCCAATGGCATGCCATGGGGCGCGAGCTTCTGGATGGCTATCCTGTCTTCGCCAATAGCATCAAGGCGGCGGACGGCTGCCTCAGAAACCTCGGAGCCGACTTCTCTCTCCTAGAGGAGCTCACGAGGGACAAGGAGGCTTCGCGCGTTGGCCAAGCTCACATCAGTCAGCCCGTCTGCACGGCGGTGCAACTCGCTCTTACAGATCTCCTGAGGTCATGGGGCGTCCAACCTTCCGCCGTCACTGGCCATTCCAGCGGAGAGATTGGCGCTGCTTATGCCGCCGGTCTGCTCACCCTCGAGTCCGCCATGGCCATTGCCTACCATCGTGGTCAGGCCGTGATCAAGCTGAAGCAAAAGCATCCTGAGCTCAAAGGCACCATGTTGGCAGTCGGAGCCAGCCCAGAAGAGGTTCGGCCCATGCTCAAGATGCTCCGCAGTGGACAGGCTGTTGTGGCTTGCGAGAACTCGCCAAGCTCAATTACGGTTTCTGGGGACGACGAGGCCATTGACGAGCTCGCCGCTGCCATTGAGCACAAGCAGCAGTTCAACAGGAAGCTCCGCGTGGATGTGGCATACCATTCGCCGCACATGAGCCGGGTCGCCGATGATTATCGCGCAGCAATCTCAGAGGTCAAGCCTCTTCCAGACCAGGCAGCAACCTTCTATTCATCGTTGCATGGAAAGAAGGTTGATGGATCCAGCTTGGACGTGTCGTACTGGGTGGAGAACCTTACGCATCCCGTCCTGTTTTCTACGGCGCTGCGCGAGCTCTGCACCGACAGCACACCCGATGTTCTCGTCGAGGTCGGACCCCATGCGGCTCTCGAAGGTCCGATCAAGCAGACGGTCAAGGATCTTGGCAAGCAGGCCACCAAGACCACCTACATGGGTTCCCTGGTCCGAGGCAAGGACGCAATCGGCACCTGCCTGGAGCTCGCCGGCAAGCTATACATGAAAGGCCAGCCCCTCGACTTTGCGGGGATCAACTCTCCAAAGGACGAGATCAAGACTCCGGTCTTCATCGCGGAGATGCCGCCATACCCATGGTCGCACCAGACGCGGTACTGGAACGAATCGCGCATCAACCAAGGCCACCGGCACAAGCAGTTTGCCCGCCACGACTTGCTCGGGCGCATGGCCGACTACTCCAACGACCTTGAGCCTACATGGAAGAACGTCATCCGCACCGACGACCTGCCGTGGCTGCGCGACCACAAGATGCAAGCGCTCACCACCTTCCCCTTCGCCGGCTTCATCTGCATGGCCATCGAGGCGGCCTCGCAGCGCGCCGCGATGCGCGAGCTGGCGTTCGACCGGTTCAGCCTGCGCGAGATCCAAGTGTCGCGCCCGCTGCTGCTCGAGGACGGGGTCGAGTACGAGACGACGCTCACGCTGCGGCCCTACGCCGAGGGCACGCGCTCGTACTCGGACGCGTGGGACGAGTTCCGGGTGTGCTCGTGGGACGCGACGAAGGGCTGGACGGAGCACTGCCGCGGGCTGGTGGGCGTGCGCAAGGGCGACGTCGACAACGCCGTGTGCAGCGCCAGGGGCACGCGCGGGCGGGCGGCAGAGCGCCTGCGCGACGCGCGCGAGCGCTGCCACACGCCCGTCGACACCTCGCGCTTCTACGACCACCTGACGGCGGCGGGCGCCATGTACGGGCCGGCCTTCCAGAACGTCGTCGACCTCAGCGCCGGCGACGACAAGGCCGTGGCCACGGTGGCGGTGCCCGACACCGCCAGCAGCATGCCGTGCAGCTACGAGACGCCGTCGGTCGTGCACCCGGCCTTCCTGGACCTCATCTTCCAGCTGTCTTTCACCATCCTGGGCGCTGGCAGGGGCTCCGGCATGCGCACGCTGTACATGCCGAGCGCCATCAAGGAGGTGCATGTCCTGCGCAGCGTGCCGAACCGGCCGGGCGAGCGCCTGCACGTTGCGGCCTCGGGCTGTGCGGATGTCGAGAGCCCCAAGCCGACCGACTTCAACATGGACGGCCTGTTCTCCCCGGACTCTGAAGAGGCGTCCATCACTTTCGAGGGGCTGACGCTGAGCCCCATCAAGGGCGACAGCTCCATGGTGGAGGGCCCGAGAGCGCTGTGCTACAAGCTGCTGTGGGAGCCGGCTGAGCAGAGCCCCCATGTGCACAGCTCAGGCACTGCAACGCCGAATGGCGTCAATGGCGTGCCCGTTCTTAACGGTGTCAGCGGTGTCAGCGGTGTCAACGGCGTCAATGGGCACCGCCGGAACAAACCCAGCGCCACCAATGGCATTCACAGCAGCCTCAATGGTAGCCTCAACGGTAGCCTCAACGGTAGCCTCAATGGTAGCCTCAATGGTAGCCTCAATGGTAGTCTCAATGGTAGCCTCAACGGCATCCATGCTGTCGAAGCCGACATCAGCAGCCCACCCGTCGTGCTGGTGGCAGAGAACCCCGAGTCCAACTCCCTCGTGGCCTCTCTGGCCGACGCCATCACAATCCGCACCGGACAAGCACCCACCGTCTCTCAGCTGGCTGAAGTCGACGCCTCCGACCAGATCTGCATCGTGCTCTCGGAGCTCGACGGCAACGTCCTCGCCACCGCCAACCCCAAGACCTTCATCCAAGTGCAGAAGATCCTCACCACCTCCGCCGGCGTCCTCTGGGTTACCCGCGGGGCCTACAAATCCTCGACCAACCCGTCCGCCAACATGGCCGTCGGGCTCCTCCGCTCCGTGCGCTCCGAGACGGCGGCCAAAGCCGCAACGCTCGACCTGGACCCGTACTCGCCCTACGGCACCTCCGCGCAGATCGACCTGATCATGAAGGCGTTCAAGCGCACCATGGCGGCGGCCGACGCGGCCGACGTCGACATGGAGTACGCGGAAGAGGGCGGCAAGCTGGTGGTGCCGCGCGTCGTCGAGGACGGCGACATGAACCTGTTCGTGCACCGCGAGACGCAGCAGTCGGCGCCGTACCTGCAGCCGTTCGCGCAGCACGGCCGCCGCCTGCGCCTCGCCATCGAGACGCCCGGCGCGCTGGACACGCTGTACTTCGAGGACGACGCGGTCGCGCCGCTCGGCGCCGACGAGGTCGAGATCGAGATCGCGGCCACCGGCATGAACTTCAAGGACGTCGTCATCGCCATGGGCCAGCTGCCCAACCCCTACCTGGGCATCGAGTGCGCGGGCGTGGTGGCGCGCGTCGGCACCAAGGTGTCGAGCCTGGCCGTCGGCGACCGCGTGTGCGCCATGCCCGAGGGCGCGTACGGCACGTACACGCGCTGCAAGGAGACCAGCGCGGCGCGCATCCCGCACAGCATGGCGTGGGAGGTGGCGGCGTCGATCCCCGTCGCGTACTGCACCGCCTACTACGCGCTCGTGGACCTGGGCCGGCTCGTCAAGGGCGAGCGCGTGCTCGTGCACGCGGGCGCGGGCGGCGTCGGGCAGGCGGCCATCCAGGTCGCGCAGATGATCGGGGCCGACGTGTACACGACGGTGGGCAGCGCGGGCAAGAAGCGGCTGCTGATGGAGGCGTACGGCGTGCCCGAGGACCGCATCTTCTACAGCCGCGACACTTCGTTCGGGCCTGCCATCCGCGCCGCCACCGACGGCGAGGGCGTCGACGTCGTGCTGAACAGCCTGGCGGGCGACTTCCTGCGCGAGACGTGGGACTGCCTCGCGCACTTTGGCCGCTTCGTCGAAATCGGGAAGAGGGATGTCACGAGCAACACGCGGCTGGAGATGAGCAAGTTCAGCCACAATGCCACCTTCAGCTCCGTCGACCTGACCGTCGTGGCAAACGAGCGGCCCAGGCTGATGGCCAGGATCCTCGAGGCGGTCATGAAGCTGCTCGAGTTTGGTGCTGTAAAGCCCATTCAGCCAATTGGTGTGATGGGAGTCGGCCAGGTGGAAGCAGCGTTCAGGCAGCTGCAGAGTGGAAAGGCGACGGGTAAGCTGGTGGTGGTGCCGAGGGCGGGTGAGCAAGTCAAGGTGAGCTTTCCACTGAGCGGAGAATCGATGGGCACGCCACTGATACTTTACAGGCTACTCACCTCCGTGCGAACAACCTCTTCCGGGATCAGGCTACATACCTGATTGTCGGTGGCACTGGCGGCTTGGGGCGTAGCATGGCCAAGTGGATGGTCCAGAAGGGCGCCCGGTATCTCGTGCTGCTATCTCGCAGCGGCAAAGCGGACGGCAAGGTCGGGCAGCTCATCGATGACGCGAGGCTGATGGGTGCGACCATAGTAGTCAAGCCTTGTGACGTTGCAAACGAGCAGCAAGTGCGAGCTCTCGTCGGTGACTGCGCCAGTTCTCTGCCTCCCATCCGCGGAGTCATCCACGCCGCCATGGTGCTGAGAGTAAGTCACTTCAATCTCCCTCATCCCTCCCACCAACTAACGGCCCACCAGGACGTGCTTTTCGAGAAGATGACGCACGAAGAATACACCGCCGTCATCGAATCCAAGGTCGCCGGCGCCTGGAACATCCACACCGCCCTCGCCAACGCCCCACTGGACTTCTTCATCGCCCTCTCCTCCGTCGCCGGCATTGTCGGCAACCGCGGGCAAGCCGCCTACGCCGCCGCCAACACCTTCCTCGACGCGCTCGTCCAGCACCGCCTACGCCACTCGCAGCCCGCCACCTCCATCGACCTGACCGCCATCCTGGGCGTCGGCTACCTCGCCGAGTCCGACTGCGCGCGGCAAGACGAGGTTCTGCAGAACATCGGCAGCGACACGCTGGACGAGGCCGAAATGCTCGCGCTGCTGGCGGGCGCGGTGAGCGGCGCCATGGCGCGCAGCTGCGGCGGCCACTGCCTGACGGGCCTCAGGCTCGACGGCGCCGCCCTGCCC
>JAJJID010000398.1:0-37566 GCA_022204955.1 Macrophomina pseudophaseolina | reverse complement strand
GGAGACGCCGCGCAGCGCGAGGCGCGCGAACAGGTCGCAGACGCGGGCGGCGTACGCGGGCGGCACCGTCTGCTCGTCGTCGGAGTAGGAGATGGAGATGACGGAGGGCGGGGCGTCGAGCGAGAGCAGGTAGGTCAGGAATTCGAGGTACGGCTCGTTGCCCGCCTGCGAGAGGGGCACGCTGACGTTGCCCGGTTGCGACAGTTGCGGCGGGCGCCCGCCCACGGAGATGTAGGTGGCCGGGAGGGGCCCCGTGAAGGCGAGGGAGTATTCGAGGTCGAGCATGGCTTCAACGCCGACGTTGGAGGGGGAGGCTGGCGCGAGACCGCCGTTGACGAGGGTGGTGGTGTAGTCGGTTGTGGCGTTGGAGAGGCCGTAGGTGTGGAGGAAAGACTGGAGGTCGGTGCGGTTGGGGTATTCTTCCAAGAAGCCGGCGATGGCAATGGTGGAGCCAGAGGAGTTGTCCGGCGGGAAGTAAGTGATGTTGTATTTGGTCTTGAGGTTGGAGGGGCAGGTATCGGTGTTGCAGTCTGGTGGGCCGGGCAAGTTGTGTTGCCTGGCTTGAAGGGTGGGGGCCTGGTAACGGCTGATGCCCAGGAACTGGGTGGCCGGGAAGAGGAAATCGATGATGTCTTTCAGAGAAGATGGGATGCTGTAGGATTGCGTTCGCAGCACTGGCGGACGGTCGTTGAAGCTGTATTTCGCGAAGCTGGCGTTGAAGACCTCGCGTGCTTGACCAACAGTGGTATCGAAGCTGACCCACTCCCCTTTTTGGGAGACGTCATGAATCCCTTCAGCCTTCAGCCAAGCACTGACAGTTGAGGCGGCCGCCGCCATATCCGGAAGGACTGCCTGCAAGTCGGCGGCATCCAGATATTTGCCGTAGTTTGGCGAAGCAGGATCACTGACATCCTCAGCGATCCGCAGATAGTCTCGGTGAGGACGCTGCAAAGCGATCCGGAGACTCAGAGCCTCACTATCGTCGGCTTTCGAGCAGAAGCTCCATCCTTTAGGTAGAACAGGGGTGGACTCATGCTCGACCAGGTCTGGAGTACGTGAGTATAGTGCTCTGCATGAGGCAGTTTGGGAGAAAGCCCAGATAGCAACGCCCAAAAGCGCATGAGGATGCATCTTCTGCTGAGAATGCACAAACGAGGGAATGAACCGCGGTTGAGGTGGACAGTCGGTCACATTCAGGGCAACTAATATAGTGGCATTATCGGATGGAACTGAAGCGAAGTTGTGGTCAGATGAGACGTGGATGGTATGTCACTGTCACAATTGCGAACGCTCGTATTCACTAAGGCAGAAGGTGAACCATGCGGGCGGCAAACGGTAGGCGGTCTAGCGCGTGGTGATATCAATGCGCGCACGGGGCTGATCGGCCGATTTATCTTGCAAAGAGCCCGGGAAACAGAAAATTGACGGTAGGAATAACCTGCGTGCTGCTGAATTTAGGAATTGCCGTGCTCGTGTTCTTTGCTCCCCCACTGACCCTGCTTGGCACTGAAATCTTCCGTAGTCATGGCATGATAAGATACGAAGTGTGACGGATGTGAAGCGGGAGAGCCTGAAAGGCGGCTGTTTTGGCTTGAGTACTTAGCGCAGGCCTACTCCGTGTTGCAATACAAGCAGTTCGGTCCAAGCCAGCCCAAGCATTGCCGCAAAGTGTCTTTTGCCGAGCTTGATATCTGCCATGACATCGGCAGAAAGCCTTGTCATTATCTAACAAAACGCGAGCACTGTTCTGCAAGCACTCCGAGTATCTCCTTCGCTTCTTCGCTCCGGTTGCTCGTGGCGTAGCGGCATCTAAATTTACACTTCTCCCGCCCCCACTTCGGCCGCCAATCCCAAAGGGGCAGTTCAGGAAACAGCGCCGGTGCCGAAGGAAACAAGGTTAATACGAAGCATCATGAACGGCGGGGACTAACCGCTAGCAACGTCGCCCCCCAGCCGACTTCGTATCTGCGTCACCATATAAACACCCAGCGCCTTCCGTACAAAATGCTCTTCAAGCGTCACTAGCACCCGCTTCGTCACTCGCTTGAACAGAAATAATTTCTGAGCACTTTCGCCATCATGTTTCCGTTGTTGTTTCTGCCCGCCATCGCGGCCGCTGCCCCTGCAGCGAGACAAGCGCAGGCTCCCGCTCTTTTGCCCCTGTCCTACAAGTACGGAGGCTACCCCAAGATCTCCACGGACATCATCTGGGGTACGCCTGGCCAAGAGCCCATTGAGACCGTCGTCGACTTGGGTTCCGCCGATTTTTGGGCAAGTTCCAGGTCAATTTGCCTCTTGAAACGACGTACTAATGGAAATGTAGGTGTACGGCCCCAATGGCACCATCAACTCCGGAAGTCCTTACCTGGGTGGCACTGGCGATTGCACCGAGAACGTGACGCCATTCTTCAACTGGCCCGAGTCTTCCACGGCCACCGACTACCAGGATCAATTGAGGGGCTATGCCTACGGTGGTGAGTCCTGAGCCTCCGGGCCCCCGATCAACAAGCACTTCCCAAGGCTGACCGCTGCAATTACAGGTAATGGAAAGCTCATCACAGCCCCTGGCCACGTCAACGATACTATCTCCTTCACCAACCCCAAGTACCCTAGCCTCCTCAACCAGCAAGTCCAGCTCGTCAACTTCACCCGCGTGAAATCGCGCGCCACGACCTGCAACGGTTCGCCCTACGAACGCAGCATCCTCGGCATCTCCGAGGACACCGAAACCAACACTGGGCCCTCCTTCCGCGGCGACCTGCTCTCGACCGGCCGCATCGAATCCCCTACGCTCTCGCTGTGGTTCGACGCGCCGCCGGCCTCCGCGCTGGGCGAATACAAGGGCACCGCGCTCTTCGGCGCGCTCCCCTCCGCCGACAAGTACGCCGGTCCGCTCGTCAAGGTTGCCCAGCACCCGCCCGAGGGCAGCTACGTTGGCTACTACGTCGCCACGCCCAAGTTCTCCGTCGCGGGCAAGGAGATTCCCGTCAACACCACCGCCACGCCGCAGTGCCTGATCGACTCCGGCTTCGGCACCGAGAACCTGCCCATCGCCACGCCCGACTTCCTGAACGCGACCGGCCTCATTGAGAGCAACTATTATCCCGCGTACCCGGGGCCGTGCGACAGCATCCCGAAGGATTTGACGCTCGATTACACTTTTGCCGGTGTTGACGGCGAGGAGGTGACGGTGAAGGTGCCCCTGAGGAGCTATGCCAGAGGCATCACTGACTACTACAATGAGACGAATGTGTGTGGTCTCAGCTTTTCGCTTGAGTCGACGGCGTCATGTGCGTTGGGCGCGCCCTTCTTCACCAGCGTGTTCCTGGCATTCAATGACGATACCAAGGAGATTGCGATTGCGCAGGGTGGTGTCTCGAGCGGCGCGGAGGATGGCGTTGATGGTCTGGGCGACATCACCGTCGTCAAGAGGGGTGCGGGATTGCCGTAAACGGCTTTAATGTTTAGTGAATGATTCAAACGAGATATCGACTCTTAGAGATTGCTTCTGCCAGGTGTATCGTTTTCGGAACGGTGTGGTGTTGGTCTGTCGGGTCAAGATCTTTGTTGTAAGAACATCCGCACAGCGATGATGAATGCTCCCCCGGGCCGACCTTCGTCCTGGTTCTTTGTGCTTGATGTCTCGAGACAGACGCGATAGTATAGAGGGTCATCCAAAGTATACGTCGGCGATCTGGATCTTGGAATTGCCTCACCAGTCCGGATTCTGTTGCGGGGCAAGAGAATGTTTGGTCATGATGCGGCGAACTTCAACAGCTTCATAAACTCAGGATCAAGAAATTTGGACAAAGACCTTCACCACAATGAACATCCCGGAAGCCTCCGGGCCGCCGGGAAATGGCCGTCTTTTTGTTTCTATACGAGTCATTGAGTAAACGCCATGTAACCGAAAAGCCGTCAGTGCGCTGTCTCTTCACGATTCGTGTACACGGGACACCGGGACAATAGGCATATTGTATTCCTACAAGGCTGAAAGAAGCATCCGCCCGTTTAACGAGCTGTCCATAAGCCTATTGCGCATTTTGTTCGCTGAAGCTAGAAACAGAAGTGGCGGCTCGCAAAGGCTGCTGAGAAAGCGAATAGACTGTGCCCCACAGCACACAGTGGAGGCTCTTGTTCCGCGCCGATCAATTTCGACGAATCGGTAAGGCCACTGTTCCATGAGTCAATGGGATATCATGCCTTTACAGTCATCTTCCAGGACTTAAACGGTCCAGGTATCAATCTTTTCGCTGCAATTACATATTTGGGCTGACTGAAGAGGTTGCAGGCAGGAAGGATCAAATTCTTTTCCAGCCCGCAGCTGTCCACGACAGAATTATGATTGTTTTTCAGGTTCTGTGGTTATCTGCCTCAGAGATTCAATACCCCAGAATGAATAGTGGAGGACCAGGACGATCATCGCTCGGACCTGGCCGCGTCATTCCCAGGGAGTATAAGTAGGGGAGGCTCCACTGAGATGAGCAGCATCCTCAATTGTACATCTTCGAATAAAGTCTCCGTTCAGTACCCTCTTTTTCACATAATACTCAGCTCGGCATACTAAAAAAAAAAGAAAATTGAATCAAGATGAAGGTGCTTGGGTTCCTCATGCTTTCTCTCCTCACCACGCTCGGTGCTGCAACTCCTATCGCCGACCGCAGCTCGGAGCTCACGCTCGAGCCTCGCCAGTGCATTGTCAACGGTCGTATGTACTTTCTTAAATCAATAGTCGGCCCGAAACTAACACGATCCAGTCTTCTGCAGCTCTCCCTCCGAATGCTGCTCTGGTAATTGTATCAGTATGTTACGTTCCCGATTCTTCCTCACACCGTCACTACGTCTCATTTCACATTCCGCTTGGTCCATGATTCTGTGTTTGAGGCTGATTGGTGGTCAAGCTGTTCTCTGCAACAATTCGCCTGAAGGTTCTCGTTGCCAACCTGCAGGCACAGTGTGCTTTCCGTAGGAGTGGTGGCTGCATGAACGTTTCTTGAGAGGCGGATAACCCTCACCGTAGGACAGCGAATGCGGACTGGAGGGTGACTGAGGGAATTATTTCCGTCATCATTTGTAACTCAACCAATTTTCAGTGGTTTAAATGAACCCCTCTTGCTAAACTGCAGCATCTACAGTAAAAACTGTATTCGTGTTCATTCACCATGCATCCTGAAAACTGCACCTCCCCAAGCTTAAGCTGTCTGAAGCGACACGTCACACCCCACCATTGGGGGATAGAGGAATCCATTCGGAGCAAACACCCTTCACCCTATCTCGCACTTGTGTATCGACGAAAAATTCAACTCCTCCCGCCCACCGCCCTCCCTCGCAACACTCCTGTACCCATCTCCACCCCAGGCTCCATCACTTTCTCTCCTTATTCACTCCCTTCTCACACCCCATCGCCGCCACATTCATCGCCTTCGCAAGGCCACAAACTTCATCTTCATTTCTTTCCTTCTTACCCCTGCTCGAACCGCTTCCGCATGCACGCGGAAAGCTCCTCGGGTTCACCCATGAAGACGGCCTCGAACTCTGCATGCTCTTTCGATTGTGGCCAGTCAAAGACCTCACCGACGGTTATGAGTGGGCTAACGCTGAAACCGCGAGGATGATCTATTGGGTTGGGGGGAGGGGGGTTTGGTTGAGGCGGTGAGAATACGGTGCTGCATTGGTGGTCTTCGTGTCATTAAGCAAGGGAGGAAGGACTCACGGTGGCCGATTCAATGGAGCTGAGGATTCGGAGATGTCTTTAAAGGGAGAAGTGCGTGCTTTGCTCTATTTGTGGTCGGCGGGATTGGAATGAAGTTAATGGATGGAGGCGGACCGGTTTGGCTGTGGAGACTTTATTGCCATTACCGTTGTCGCTTTTGTGGTCGCTGTCCGTGTAAGGCATGGTGCTGTGGTTTCTGGCGGATTTACATAAGGTGATGCAGAGACAGAAAAAGAGAGATGCGTACAGACGTGTTCAGGAAATATGGCACGAGTATTATCATATAGCTTATCGACTGGGAGGGTCTTATTGTCTTGGGATTTTCTGACTTGTATTAAGATGAACTGTTTTATTTTGCTTGCTAAATAGCCGAATGGCTTCACGTGCTAAAGAGCAATATATACATATTGA
Organism: Macrophomina pseudophaseolina; assembly: GCA_022204955.1. Taxonomy (NCBI): domain Eukaryota; kingdom Fungi; phylum Ascomycota; class Dothideomycetes; order Botryosphaeriales; family Botryosphaeriaceae; genus Macrophomina; species Macrophomina pseudophaseolina. The sequence goes on along the minus strand of JAJJID010000398.1, from coordinate 31,442 downwards.
CGGAATTACGCGTGGTACGTGCCCGCAGTAGTACTGGCGGTGAAGTGAAGTATCTTTAAGAGCCGATGATACACTGTCCGAGCATCATTCACAAGACACGGATCCATACTTTTAAACTGTGATACAGTCAGACAAACATCTAAGCCTGGCCAGAAGAATGATCCCAAAATGCTAACAGGGCGATGGAGGGACTGTTCAGTCTGTGATTTCTCCGTATACTTGATATCGCATAAGTATGCATGCATTCTGACCTCTCCTCTCTGGTGCAAGTCTTTCCTTTACGTGGTATAGAAGAATGAAGAGCGGTTTAACCTTAGTAAAGGGATTGTTATGAGTAAATCCGCCGCAGACTCAGCGTACCTATTTGCTACTTTCTCTCCCAGCCCAGCAACTAAAAATATGACAATCTCCGAGGCCTAAACTGAGGCATATCAATCGACTATACAATTGGCGAAAGGCATGCCAGTTGGGCTGAAAACTCGAGATGGCAGGACGCAGGGCGGATACCAGTGATTTCTAACTTGCTTCTAACAGCTCAATACTTTCGCGCTACAACGATCAAGTGGATGTCAATCCGGGAAAATACAGAAATTCAACGACCTGACGCAAGCGTCGAGAGGTTAATCATGTGACATATCAACCTAGTGGAGATCCAACTACTGTGTTCTTGGAATTGAAGGCATTTTCCTTCACTTGCCCTAATCTCTATTATCGCATTCACACCTTAAGATGTACCACGCCGCACTTTCACGTAAACATGTGTCTACTTCAGGCTTTCCTGGGCTCCAGCAGGAGCTTTCCGGCTGGCTGCTTCTGGATCAGACCTTCCGACCTCGTGTAAATCTTCTCTCCGCGCAACCAAGTCTCCGCCACCACCCCCTTCAGCGTCTTTGTCTCATATGGCGAAACCTTGTGACGGAACTGCATCGTACTGGGTCCCACAACGAACGTAGCCTCGTCATCAAAAACCACAACATCCGCGTCGTACCCAACCGCAATATCACCCTTCGTATCCAATCCCACCTGTTCAGCCGTATTCTTCGACGTCAACCTCACAATATCCTCGATCGTAAGCCCCCTTTTCTCACCCTCCGTCCACATGATACTGAGTCCCAGACCCAGTCCGCTGATACCGCCCCAGGCCGAGAAAAAGTCACCCTCCTGCCCCTTCACACTGTGCGGCTGGACCGGCATGCTCTGCGGGAGAAGCTTCAAATCCGGCGTACACGGCGAGTGGTCCGACACAACCGAGTGGATGACGCCGCCTTTCCGCTGCAGCTCCCTCCACAAGCCGTCCTGGTTCTCCAGCTCACGCGTCGGCGGTGAGCACTTGTACCGCGTATCCCCTTCCGCGACGCCCTCGGCCGCGAGGCTGAGGTAGTGGAAGCACGTCTCGGCCGTGATCTTGACGCCGCGTGCGCGGGCTTCCTGCAGGATGGGAATGCCTTCCTGCGCCGAGAGGTGCACGATGTGCAGATCCAGGTCGGGCGCCACGTGGGCGAGGGACAGGATCTCCTCGATGGCGTAGGTCTCGAGGGAGGGAGGGCGCGTGTCGAGGTAGGTCTGGTAGTTGGTGCGCGGGCCGGGGACGGGCACGCCGTTCTCGCCGGCGAGAGTGACATTGGGCGGCACCATCTCGGCGTGGAACATGACCGTCGTGGGCTCGCCGGCGAGTTCGAGGAGGGCCTTCTCGATCTCCGCGGTGCCGATGGCGGGGAACTCATCGATCTGGGTGGGCGCGTGGCGGTTAGCTGATCTGTTCGGGTGGCTTGGCTGGGATGTCGGACTTACGCCGCTGTCTATGAGGAATCCTTTAAAACCTCTCACGCCGGCTTGCACGAGTGGTTTGAGATCATTCTCGTTTCCGGGGATGATTCCTCCGTGGAAGCCGACATCGACCCAGCATTGGCCTTCAGCGGCCTTCACCTTTGTGTTGAGGTTTTCTACCGTAGTAGTAGGCGGGAGAGCATTAAGGGGCATATCGATCAGAGTTGTTACGCCACCAGACGCAGCAGCGCGGGTCCCAGTATAGAATCCTTCCCATTCCGTGCGTCCTGGCTCGTTCAAATGGACGTGAGTATCGACTAGCCCGGGTAGAAGAAGCTTCGGTGAGTAGTCGACAAACAGGGTGCCATTGGGGAAGTCTGAAGGGGACAGGACAGAATCGAATACTGAAGTGATCTTGCCAGTAGTTTTGTTCACCACCAAGGTTGCTTCGGTCAAACGACCAGACACAACAGCTCGGGAGGACGCAAGGACAGTCAAAGGAGGCGCGTGGGGTGAGTCGTTGTATTGATGGTAGGGAGCATAGCTCTGCGGGAGACCCAAGGCAGAGCTCTGCAGAAGGCTCAGAGTGGCCAAGATAAATGGGCTGTACATCTCCGCGGAATGAAAGTACGGCCAGGGATACCGTTAGCGAAAGCTTGCGAAGAAACAGGTGAGCCTCCTGTTGCAGCAAAGAGCGTCCAATTGAAGCAGAAAGCAAACGAATGCTTGTAAATAAAGAGAAGACAAGAGAGCTCAAGGGGATACAAGGTGGGAAGCATCTCTCTTAAGGAGCTACAAAGTCCGCCTTAGATGTGTGATCTTGTGAAAAACAGACATGATCAGCAACTTGAATCTAAGCTTGCATGCTCATGCACCACAGCAGGCATTGACGAGAAAGCCACGAACCAGAAGCGCAAAAGGCCCCCATTGGGTCAAACCTTATTACCCAATGGAAATATCTAGCTGGGCATACCCTCGACTTCGTCCAACCGTGCACAGACTTGGCAATGGGGGCATTTTGTCCTGATCAACACTGCACTTCCTCACCGCCGCTGCGGAATATGGCCTCCACCAAACAGCCTGTCGCACCATCTTCAGGCCACGGATTTTGGAAGTGCCAAGGGTTTACCCAAGATTTGAGGTAACGATATCGGCATTACGATCCGAGTATTAGCGTACGTGTTTGAGCTTGGTATCGGTCTTGGCGTCGCTTAAACGCATATCTATCGAGTAATAGAAAACACACCGTATAAACGCATCTCCACGGCGTACCACTAGTCTTTCGAACGGAGAGGTTTGAGCTTTTGGGCGGATCTGAAGAGATTGATTCCGTGTTCGGCGTCCCGTGTGCGCTGTACATGCCTTCTAGGGCGCCCAGGGGTTCCTATTTAGGAAATGTAACTGCGCAAACTCCATGCCCCGCACATGGCTCTGCGGAATTCCCCTTTCATGAGCACGAGAACATCCGAAATCACGAGCATGTTCTTCTGACAGCCGATCTTCACATTTATTTCGTTGCATGGCCAATGATTGATGCTCATTTTCTCCGTCCGCTTAAAACGGAGCTGGTTTCAAGAGTAGGCACTCCGCAACCGTCGGATTCACGACCTTGAATATTATCTGGAGTTATGAGGAGAAATGAGCTACATGTAAAATTCCCAGTCTACTCATCAGACCTACTGATCTCATTTCACATAAGTCTCAAGGAATTGTTTCGGCTGCGGAAGCCCGCGAGTTCTCACCACCCAGACCCCTCTTTGGTCTTTCGCATTACTGTCCCAGAGGACACTAAATCAATCTCTCTCAGCAAACCGCCACACCTTGCGTGTCTGAGGATCGAACAGTTGCGGAGTCAGACCTCTCAACAGCACCACGTGGTCGGCTTTTCCACAACGACCCCTCACTATGTATCCGTGACCAGAAAACACGTCCCCACTGACTGTAAAGCGAAGGATCTGGTCACTAAAAGTACCATAGAGGCAGCCAAATGAGCCCATCTTTCCTTTGAAGAAACGCGCGCAAGGGGTGATTCGGGTCCGTGCCCGCCCGGTTTGAAGCAGCTGGCATGAAGTCGGCCACCCGCGGTGTCGTTCTGTTGCCGTAAAAACGCTTGTTTCCGTCTTGACGAGGATAAGTCCCAACGGCCTGCCCCGCTACCAAACGACGCAGCTGCGACAAACTTGTGGCAACGGTCACGACTGGCTCAGCCGACGTCCTCTGCCATGGTACCTCCGAACTGGCACGCTCTTTCACGCGGTCCAGCGCCTCGGTCTTTCATGGCTTGAAGTTAGGCAAATCCGGTGGCTCGAGGAATGCTTCAAGATCCGCATCAAGCCGGTCGATGGCCGGTCGTACAAGTTCCAGGTTGTATTCATCAAGCAGCCAGAGCATGAGTCTGATGTCGTGCTCGCGTTCGATGGACACCGTCCCCCTCAAGCCAGGCTATCGCCGGACGCGGTCCCGAAGGGGACGAATCTCTCACAATCATATATGGAACAATGCGGTCGACGTACCTCTGATGCGCGGATCTCGTACATAAGTCGAGGCTGTCTTGTCAGGAGATCCAGGCGGGGCAAAAGTGCAAGGGGAAGTCAACGTCGATCGTTCCTTCGTGTCGAATCCCTTTTTCCCTTCCTGTGGGCGACCAGTTTTTAGCTGATGCTTGGCCTGTTCGTCTGAGCACTTAAGAAGGCTGAACTTCAGTACAACCCGGCGCCGCATACGACACTCTTCCTAAGCGGCGGATCATGCACGACAGCCCATGTCACTCCGACCAACCAACACCAATCAAAATGAACAGGCGTTAATCTCGCCTCGTAATTTCCCTACAACGTCGTCTTCTTGACATGTATACTGTCACTTTGACTAGCATTACTCTGTGCTTGCACAGAACCCCAGACCAATCCGAAACGTCACGTTTTTTTTCCTCCATCTCCCTTACCCGACCAACGCCTTTACCTTTTTCGTTTTCATCACCATCAGGTACAAGACCTCCATAACAAGGCCCTCATAAAATTTCCGCACTCGCAAGATATTATCTCCGCAAACCCACAAGCAAGCCCCTGCTCTCCCGCAGAAAATCCCCCTTCTCACCTATCCCACCCTCTCCGGCATACTCCTCCTATATTCACTGCCCGGCGGGCCGCCTTTGATCCTCCTCCTCTCCCTCACCTCCTCCCTTATGACCTCGCCCTCCTCCGGCGGTGGTCCCGGCATACTCATTCTCTCCCTCGGCCCCCTACTCTTACTCCTGGCGCCCCTCCGTCTCGGCCGCGTCCTTGGGGGCCACATCAAATACTCATACGTCTCGGGGTCTCTCTCCGCGATTTCCCTCTCGAGCCTACTTAGTGGCGCCTCCGGCAGAATCTTCGTGCTCACATCCCTCTCGTCGACATTCCTGCGCAACTTCCAGTAGATGTCCGGGGGCGGACCCCCCGCCGGCGGCCGGCCGCGCGGATCGCCGGCACTGGCGCCGCCGACGTCGTCCGGATACTCGACGATGAGGCGCCAATCCTGGAGGGGCTCCGGGTCGTACTTGCCCCTGTCGTCGATGCCGGGCCCGCCGAGGCGGAAGCGGGCGCGCACGCTGGCGTGCATGTATTCGTGAGTATCGCGGAGGGGCCGGCCGGTGGAGCGGCCGGTGTGGGGATCGACGGCTGTGTACTGGCCAGGCGTGCGATCCGCGCTGCCGCCGAGGCTGTAAATGCCGGAAGAGGAGTTTGGAATCTCGCCGAAGGACCAAGGACGGAGAGGCGTGTGGTGGCGCTCGTAGTAGTGATCGTTCTGCTCCTCCTGGTCGAAGACGTACTTGATCTTGAAGTCGAGGAAGGGCTGGAGCTGCGAGATCATCCACGCCAGCGTGATGTTGGCCAGCTGCTGGTCGTCATAGCCGCCGCCAATGTTGCTGTGCACGCCCGGGAACCACACCTGGCGGAGAATGGTGCGGTTGTCGCGGGATTTCTCCCAGATGGCCGGGGCAAAGGAGGCCCGGCGTTCGTCCAGCGCGAGCGCTTGGAATGCGTATTCGACGCAATTGGAGAGCTTCGTGTCATAGAAGCTCATCTCTTTGGGCTGAACCATCGGTTGGAGGCCGACTCGCGTGAGCCAGCCAATTCGTGGCGCACCGAGAGCCCCGACCGTATCCCAAACCCCAATGGCCTTTACCTTTACACCAAGCCAAGTCATCCCTCTTGCTTCCAGCTCATGCCTGTACGCCGGGTCACTGGCATTGGGCTTGTTGGAAAACGGGATATCCGGATTCCTGTCCTTGTAATTTCTGTCTCGCCGATGCTGAACGTCCTCGAAGATTGCTACGAAAGCTCCCAGTCCCTTCTTGGTCAGGATGCCGATCTGGTCTATCAGTCCTGCGATGCTACGTGCGGTGAAAGCTCCCCGGGAAAACCCAATGAGATAAATCTCGTCGCCGGGGGTGTAGTTGTTGCTGAGGAAGGAATAAGCTTCGCGGACGTTCTCCTCGAGTCCGGCGCCTGTTGAGCCGTTGATTACCCTGTTTACGACATTGCCTCGAGATCCGACACCGAAATGATAGTAGACTATCTGTGGTATACCATCCTTGGAGATGGGCTTGATGGCGCGGGAAATGCGGGTTACGTTGCTTGGAACAGCAAGGTCGCCGTTCGCCATACCGTTGTCTGAGTTCAGCCATGTGCCTGCATGTCCCGTTAGCGCACCTGCAGCTTCTTGCAGAGATAGAAAGAGCTCAACAACGGAGATGCTTGAAGATGAGAATGGAGGAATGAAAATGACAGGTAGCCCCTACTAGCTACAAAACGACCACCACAAAGAGCAAACTCACCATCACAAGCCAAAATCAGCCGCTTAAACGGCGGCGGGCTCTCCGCGCCCCTCATATCCAAACTAACCTTCCTCCTCACCCTACTCTTACTCCTCGCACGGCTCTTACTCCTGACCGGCACAATCTGCTCCACGATCTCGATCTCCTGCGGTTGGCTCCTCACCACCAACACGCCATCATCCCTGGTATACACGCCACCACTCTCCTCCCCACCCCTCCCAGACCCACTTCCCCTCGATCCTCCGCCATATTCCGACCTCCTCCCCTGACTTGCCGGCACCGGCCCGCCCCCATACTCATACACCGTGACAGTCTCCTCCCTCTCCCGCGGCGGGGGCGTCGCCTTCGCTAGCGCCATCTGACTGGAATGCACGCTCTGCGGCGGATTCGTCATTGTCGACACGCTCTTCGCGCGGCCGCCTCTTACGCTGCGGTGCTCGTCCACATCGATCACGACCTCCCTGTCCCTGCCGCCACCTCCCCTCCTCTCCTCCACATCGATCACGACGTCCCGCTCGCGCTCCCTGCCCCCGCTCCCGCCCCGCCGCTTGTCGATGTCGATCACGACCTCCCTCTCCCTCCCGTCCTTGTCCCACTCCCGCACAACCCTCTCCTCTCTCACCGCCGACGGAGGCGCAGGCGCAGGTGGCGGCGGCGGCGGCGGTGGCTGTTGCACGACGACCTCCTCGCGGACACTCCTCCTCGAACTCGGCGGTGGTGGCGCATCCCTAATCGTCTCGCGCACCTCACGGACCTCGACATGGTCATGGTGCGGGTGCGGTTGGGGCTGCGGCTGGCCGTACATGGATGTCGCCCGGGGCCGTGAGGAGGCCGACGCGGTGCTGCGGGGCCGCTCGACGACGACGTACTCGTCATCGTAGTAGCGGTGTTGGTCGCGAGCCTGGTCGCGGGTGCGCGAGTAGTCGCGGTAGTAGTGGCGGTGGTCGTCCCGGGGATCAGCCATGGATTTTTTTTAATTGTTAATTTTTGTTCTTCCAAGGCTGTTCGGAGCGCCTTTCTCTTTGTCTTTGCTTGAGACTCTTTTTCTTTCCTGCTTCTTCCCTGTCCTCTGGAGGAGAGATGGATGGATAGAGGGACGGATGATATGGTGGAGGCGTGCGGTGCGGATGCCGTTTCGTGCTTTCTTTGCTGGTTCGGCTCGGTTCCTCCGTGCCCTGCTTCCTTCCTTCCTGTCAAGGGTTTCGTAGTTGGTAATCCGGCGCGGCGGGTGTTACTGTTTGCTCCCTCTCTTCCTGAGGCTCCTGATCCTCATTCCCTGTGGTTGGCCCGCGGGGAGGTCCTGTGTCCGGAAGAGTTGCACGAGTACAGGTGCAGATGTTTGTTTGGTTGCGCTGTTTGGCACGTCCGGCTGGCGGGGCAGATTTGGTGTCACGCGCAGTGGATGGGCCAACAACTACCGGTAGGGCTGAGCCACGCGGTAGCTTCGCGGTCTCTGCTGCCTGTTTGCTTGCTCGTCCGCCAGCACCTGCGCTGGATGCAGCAGTCGCAGCGGAGGCCTAGGGCATCGAACGCCCTGGCGCGGGAAGCACGACAAGGCGAAATCAGCGGCCGGGCTCCGGATCGACCGGGGAAGAGGAAGAGGAAAGGGATCCCGGACTGGAGGGATGTGTGGGTAAGCTGGCCAGCGTCCGGGTGGAATGTGACCAGGCAGCAGCAACAGACGGGAGGGCAGGGCTGACCGGAGAGCCCGATGAGGATGATGGCGGGGCAGGATGTGATGTGAGCGGTGCGGCGGGGAGCGAGCGAGCGAGCGAGCGAGCCCGGGGGTGGCGGATGATCACTCGTCGATGTCGCTGCAGCCTGGCTTGCTTTACCAGAAACGAACGAAACTACGGACGAGGCGATACGGGAGAAAAGCGGGCGATAGAGCAGGTTTAGCTGGACGGCGGTTAAGAAAAAGAAAAGCGACCAGAAAACAAGACTGCGTGCGTGCGTGAGTGGTGAGGTCTCGTCACATGCACGCTTTTCCCTCTCTAACACTCGTCTTCACAGGATAAAACGAAACAAGTCCTGCGGCAGAGAGAGCGGGAGAGACGCAGAGAGAACAAGCGGGTAAACAGGGAAGACTGGACAGAGCAAGGATAGTAGATCGGACGCGCCCGACCGGCTCACGGCAGGGCGGCGTGCCCTCCACCAATGCGACATACACAACCACGAATAACCGCCTCGCACAGCCTTTCCGCGGGCTCACTCGCTGCGTTTCGCATGACCCGGGGGACGAGTTGGGTTTCCATCGGGCAATGCACGACGTCGGCGGCTGGTTGGTCGGTTGGGCAGCCAGCCATCTTCGAGGCACTTCTCCGTGTCTCACAACCCGGTCTTTGGGCTCCCTCGCGCGAGCGTGTGCGGTAAGGCTGCTAATGAGGCTCCCCAGATGGCGTCTCGCCTAGCCGCGAGACAAACAGGCTGCTGCTACGCCGCCAGCACCTCGCGCGCCCGATGGGCACCATGCCTGTCCGTGCCTGCTGCTGCAGTGCTCCGACCCATCGTCTTAAGGGTCTAATCAGGGTCCGTAGTGCGCTGCCTGTGCTTCAGCACAAGCAAAACAAAAAAGGAAAAAGAAATAAAAATTAAAGATAAAAGACCAAGGAAAAGGTAGCCAAATCCTCGCCACATCGACGAAGACGACGCGGGCTGCAGAAGAACGAACGACGTCAGTCTATCACGTCCTCCCATCATCATCCGAAGATCCGGAGAAAGAAGCAGCACAGGCAGGTGCTATGACCTCGACCTCGTCCGTTCTCCTGAAGATCAATGTCTTTGCCTTTCCTCTACGATAATCCCACGCGACGCCCAAGCACACCCTGCACTGCTGCAGCAAATCTGCACATCCCCCAGCCTCTTTTTGCGCGCGTTGCCCCTTCCCTCGTTCCTCGTCTCCTTTTCGTCATCATGCCCCATGTCGCACACCAGCTCGTATACAAAAACCACCCGTCAAATGGTGTGATTCGTCCAGTCCCAAAGGCCGCCCGAGAGTCCCGGACGCGAATACATCGCGTCCACGTAACTCGTCGTACCTTCCCTCTGCGTCGTCGGAGCCTTCGAGCCATCACATTATCATCATTCATCTTTCGCTTTTGGTGATCGACTCGTTAGCGCGCTTTATGCAGCAGCGAATAAGGAATTCCGTTTGTTCTTCTCGTCTGACCTAGTCGCCAAAGTCTCACGTCATCCCATCCATACATACATACGTACAACGCACGCATGTACTTAACAAATAAAATAGTTGACGGTGGTGGTGGTCTGCGGAATCTGATTGGCTAGTGCCCGTAGATATTGTGGAAATTGTTTGATCCATCCTCGAGACCTTCACGATGCTAATTCTACATTGGGCCCTCCATCTCCTCAAGACACTAAATTGCTGATGCGCCTCGCAACAGCAACAACAAGTACGCCACACACAATCTTTTTGCGCCATCTTCCCTTTCGTGAACAAGAGGCTTGACCAAAAGCAAGTTCCTCTTAGCAATCGACCCCCTTGGTGCTGGGAAAACGAAATCAGACCCCAAAGCATCATGCGATACAAGTAACAAAAGTCAGCGCTATGCCACCCCCAAGTCAGGCATAAGTCTCAGCCAAAGGAAGTAAGAAATGTAGTGGAACCAAGACATTGGAGAGAATGAAGAAAGGGTGTATGAGATACAAGAAGTCGAGATGAGAGGCTTGCAGAAAAAGATAGGAAATAATCCGAAAATAGTGGCAGCAAATTCCCATTTTGACCCTATGCGCCTTCGTGAACTCTTGTGCGCTCTTGTGAATCGAGAAATAAAATCTGGCGCGACTAGTAGTCGCCGAGAAGATCGTCCAGCTCGTCCAATTCAATGGATTCCGGGTTCTTCCAGTCGGACCAAACCCAACTGTCGTCGTTGACGACGCGCACGTCTTCCATGGCATCAGCTTTGGAGTCCAGCTCCCGGTCAACAGGTTTGAAGACCGGGCTGGTGACGCCAAAGTCCATCGAGGCGACGGAGCTCGAGGCGTTGCTCTCGACGCTGTGGCCGAAGAGAAGTGCAGCCGCCTCTGAGTTGCGTAGCGCGGCGTTCTCCTCGCTCTCGGGCTCGTTTGCAAGACGAGTGCTCTCCTCCGTGATATTACTCGATGAGGAAGGAGCATCTGAAGAGCTAGGCTTATCCGACTGCTGGCTGCGACTCCGCTTTTGCAGCGAAGAAGCGGTGGCGGTAAACTCCCGCTCGTCTTTCTCAAGAGGCGGGCTGGCAGCACGCCGGTTATGCGCCATGTTGTTGCTGGGAGGCATTTCGCGCATTAACGAGCTGCGTCCGGAGAAGGTAGTCGTGTCGCTCTCGTTCTCCAGCTCAGGAGACGAGAGGTCGACCTCGGGCGAGGGCGACATGGCGCAGCGAGCACGCCTGTCGCGCTCCTCCTCCTCCTCCTCAGAATCATCTGCCGCAGAGGACAGCGAGGGCGAGATTATGCGCGAAGCGATATTTGCACTCGCCGACGTCTCGTTCGGCTCAGGAATTGGCTGGTGCGGTGTGGTGTTGAGGAAGAAGTAGATGCGCTTGGGGTGCGTGCCGACAAGTTGTCTTCCCACTGGGCAGGGCGAAAGAGCGGTCCAGGGCCGGCGAATGTACGCGGTCAGGCGCGAGGAAATTATGGCGGAGGGGTTGGCAGAGCTGTAAATTGTGTTAGCCGTCTCGCTTTCAAGAGCAATTTTTGGGCGCGTGCACAGTACCTTTCGACGATAGGCAGCTGCGGGGCGAGCACAGCGGCAAGCTCCTTGAGCAGATGCGGGCGGTTGCCGGTCTCTTCAAGCTGTTTTATCACGGCGACAACGATGTCGTCGTTGATGCCCTCGGTGTCGATCTTGGTGGCGCCCTCAGCGCCCGGCGACGGCGGCGGCGTGTGCTCGACGGGTCTGCCTGAGCTCTTCGGCCGCTCATCGCGAAACTTGGGCGGCGCGGTCGCCGGTGGGCTCAGAGGGGCGGGCGAGGCGCTCGAGGTATGTGAGCGCTTGATTTTCTTCTGCGGGGGTTGCTCGGCGGCGGCGGCGGCGGCGGGCGTGTTTGAGGGCGGTGAACGATGCGATCGCGAGCTGTTCGGCAACTGAATGCCTAGCATGGGCAGCGACAGCGACTTCCTGCGCGTATTATAGACCATGGTGGTGGAGGAATTTCTGGCGTGCAAGGCGAGGGGCAAAAGTGGTGCGCCGGCGAGACAACGGGAGCGAAGGCGGTTGTTGTTGCTGATCGAAGAATGCAGGCCGCTGAGATGGACAAGCGGTGGACGGGTGGTGACCAGGGGCGTGGAATGCTTTGGCCTCCTTGCCTGAATGGTCAACGGCGCAGCCGACGTGGTACAAGCGACGCGCAGAGCTGGCGGGTTGCAGGACAGGCTGCCGCGGGTGTGCTGGGCGCTGCAGCGAGAGACGTGTTTGTGAGAGGTGTCGTGCGTGAAGGGTCGCGGCGTCAATGCGTGGCCGATCAACCAGCAGCTTCAGAGGGACGCAGCGCAAGGGCGGCGGCAAATAATACAAATGCGTATGGTACAGGAGCAGCGCGCTTGGCGGGGCTCCGCGGGCAGGCAATGATACAGGAGTGGTAGAGTACAGGCAGCAACCACACCGCGAGGGCCGGGCAGCTTGGCGCAAGAGGGGCGTGGGATGGCAATTGGGGGTTTGTGTTGGAGAGATGGCTGGACGAGCTGGGTTGGAATGGGACGCTTCAGGTTGGATGATGGAGGGACAGGCAGGTCTCAGAGGCTAACCTTCCAAGGGGGCGCGCTGGCCCGGGCGCCCCCCAGCCGGCGCTGACAGGGATCATTCGTCTGTCGTCAGTGTCTGCCCACAAACGGTTTAACCTACAGCGACAGTTTTTCCCACTGCCATTTTCTGCTCCAGGGGCATTGAATGCTGAGGACTCCCGACCATTCCGCCCGCCCGCATGATGCGAAGACCCTTTCGCGGTCGCCTCCACCGTGCAAACGCCGGTGGCCGGGGCAACGCCTGTGGGCGGCGGCCGACCCGAGGCCTCCTGCCAGCAGCCGGCAAGCTTCGTCCAGCGGATGGCCCAGCTGCTATGACGGTATGCATGTTGATCTTTCTCGGCACCCAGCCCTTGCACGCGACGCCATCCACCATCACTATCGCCATCGCCATCATCGCACGCGCCGGCCGGATCTGAATCTCGCCCTCGGCCGATCACGGCAAGGGCTTCGCGAAATTGCCCGCCGGCACAAGAGACCCGGTCAATCGAATGAAGTTTTTTTTTTCCTGCCGGGGCCAGTGCGCGAGAAAGACCGAAGATCTGCGAGAACGGTCGCGCTATAACATAATTCGGGGCTAGTTAATTTGCTGGTTAGAGTCTCGCGCTATGGTCGGTGAGCGGCCCCATTCGCTCGCGAGAGCCCGCACGTTGCCCTTCTCGAAGTGTGGCCCGGCAGGCTGCAGCAGCTCAGCCCAGCGCCAGCTGGCCAGGCCGCCGCCACAGGTACGTACTTGCTGATGGGCATAGTCCGCGGACGAGAGCCCTTCAGGACCGGTGAGGGCGTTTGCTGTGTGTTTTGGGGCGAGTTCGTGGAGCAAGGGCTCGGGTGCTCGCGTTTCAGACATGGCTAGCATGCGATCCATCCGCCTCTACCACAGCGCTCCGCATCCACAGACGTCGTCGTCTCTGGCGGGAAACACAATGGCGCGCGGTAGGGGCGGAGGCCCTCTACCACACGCCGATTTTCCTCAGCTTGTGAAGCTGCGCAAACGAACTGGCAAGGTGCGACAGGCGGACTGCAGCCAACGGACGCCTGACTCGGCTGCTTCAGCCCGCTAGCATAGTCCGCCGCTCGACCTGCATTAGACCGTCGCGCACATATGGCCGGCGTGTTGGAAAAACAGACGGGAAGCTCTGGTAAAGCTTGTGCCGATCTCCTGCACACGCGCATGAACGTTGACCGCCTTCACACCCAGGCGCTGCCAGTGCCCGGAACTGCAACAAGAGCGAGCGTCAACACCGCAACTTCGCCTGCGTGTGCGCTGGCAGCACCTCCACTCGCCTACCAATTGCCTCCGACACGCGCCTATCGATTGCCCGCCGAGAAGGCCCGACTGCCAAATCTCAGGCGACTGATTATCAGATAGATCGCGGCACAAGACTGGGTGCGGGGGAGGGGTAAGTCGTAGGTGCTACGCCGCGCCGCCCGCGAAATTTGCCCTTCTCTCGTCGGGCAGAAGTCCCATCCTCCCCTCTCTCGCTGCTCCGCAAACATATCAAGGGACGTCTGCCCGTCACCCCGCTCAAAGTAAGTGGCAGGGCTCATGCTGCCGCTGTCGCTGGGCGGCTCGCGGCTCGTGGCTCGACCGGGTTGATGACGCTACGCCTCCCGCTACTGGTCAATTGAGAAGAAGGTTGGGCCAGCTAACCGCGCGCGATAGATCTGGTTGCCAGAACCCAGGGATGCCGCCTGCATGCATCCTTCCATTGGTCTTGAGCCGATGCGAGTAAGGTTCCCAGAGAACTTTCCCTTCGCTTCTTCTTGTGTCATTGTGATCCGTTGATAATGCTATCTTTCATGGCCCGTGTCCTGAGATGCCTGTCTGCGGCATGTTTATTCCGCTCCTCACCAGCCGCGATTTCCGCCATTGATGTCTCAAAAATACGATAATGTATCATTATTAGAGTTTTCGAGAAGCTCTCGGATAAGACCGCAAAATTACCTACTCGTGGCTGGGTACAGTAAAATCGATCAAAGGAGGGAGAGTTGAAGCAGCCTTCGTGCGTCAAAGCCATGAATGTTTGTGTACATTTTGCGTCCGGACGGCAGCTGAGCTTCCCTCAATCGTCAAAGGACTCATTGAGCACTGGACTACGCCCATGTTCGGCTATGCAAGCAATCTCAAACCTTAAGGTGTTCTCTCCGTGCCAAGATCACCTTGGTTTTCCACCAGGATTCCCCCGTCGATACGAAAGTGGCTTGCACAGGAGTGCCGCAACACGAGAGCATCGAACATCCCCATGATCGAGATCGCATGTCTCCCTCCATCGCTAACAGTTAGCATGGACGCGCACACGTAGTCTAAGCAGCCGTCAAGATGCAAGTGTCCAAAAGAATCAAATACATTCCTGTCCGGATGAATCCTCCAGTCCGGTGTGATTGTTTCCGCTCAGGATGAGGACCGCCAACCTCCCAACCAGCTGCTTTTTGCTAGCGTAGTATCGTCATCCCCGCCCCGCTGTGCAGCCCCGCCTTCTGTAGACCTCCGCTGTGCCGCCTCGCCTTCTGTAGACCTCCGCTGTGCCGCCTCCGCCTCCGCTTTCTCGCTTTTCCGCAGCTCGACCCACCAAGTGGTGCCAAAGTGATACCACGGCCTGCTTATCTGAACAACCTCCAACCCGCTCTTCTCCACAATATCCCCAATATCCTTATTCCACCAACAACCGTGCTTATCAGCGTGGCCCGGAGCCGCCTTATCCAAAATGTTGTTCAACCACCCATACGACGCCCTCCCATGCTCCAATAACAGAATCTTCCCATCCCGCTTCAACACCTCGCCCATCCGCTGCAACAGCCTCTCCGGCTGATGCGTCGAGCACAACCCCATGGTCTGCACAACGGTATCGAACTTCCCCTCCGCCGCGCCGCCCGGCCCCTCAATCGGGTCCAGCGCGCTCTGCGCCCTGAACTCGACCTCCCCGACCCTCTCCTTCACTCCCACCATCCTCTTCGCCTTCTCCTCCCTCTCCCTCCTCAGCTCCTCCCACTTTTCCCGCGCGACCTCCAGCATCGCCGCACTCTGATCCAGCAACACCACCCGCCGTACCCTCGCCCAATTGTAATACGCCGTGTTCCGCCCCGTCCCCGCGCTCACCTCCAACACGTCCCCGCGCGCCTGCGCGACCAGCTTCCGCCGCAGGCGCTCGATGCCGACCGCCTTCTCCGTGCCGCCGACGTCCGCGTCGAAGCGCGCCGCGTACGCGTCGTACCGGTCCGACACGTCGGCGGGGACGGGGTGCGAGGGTTCGTATGGGTGCAGGATCGAATAGGTGGCGCTGGCGACGTAGAAGGCCAGGCCCGCGCCGACGAGGCTGGCGCCGAGGAGCGCGATGCGCCGGCTGCGGTGGAGCGGCGCGGGCGGTTGCGAGGCGGACAGGGCGGCTTGCGCGGCGAGGAGGCGCGGGGCGCGGGCGTGGGGCGTGTAGGCGAGGGGTTTGGGGCGGGCGGTTGTGGTGGAGGTTGTTGACTTTGACGGTTGTTTGGGAGAGGAGGAGGAGGAGCCCCGCGGCGGGGGCGCGGGCGCAGATTTGCTGCCCATGGCGGGAGTGCGATTGTGCGTTTCTTGTTGGAAGTTGTTGGTCGGAAGGACGGTGGAGAGAAGCCGCGGCACGGAAAGAAAGTGAAAATGGTCGGAGGGTTCTAGCGATGGCGCGAGCACTCAATGGCGAGTTCAAGCTGTTATCGAGATAAGTGTCGCGTATTACTCTACATGTCTCCGCCTGAACAAATACTTCAACTCCCTATCTGCTCGGTCAATTGCCGCTGCAATTCTTCGAGACGCGGTTCTGCGGTCTCTTCGCGCAGCACGTACCACCGCGCTGGGAAGCTGGACAAAGGGCCGGCTTCGGAGAAGGCTGAGAGCCGCCGATTGCCGCGCATCAGCGTATTACAATGTGGAGCGAGACGCACCAATAGAAGCCCGCGTAAGATACCATCTGTGACTTCTTATTGGCCAATCCTCCCTCCCACGGCATCCAAGGCCGGCCGCGCATCACTTTCTCCGCAGTGTGGACAGAAAAATCTCCAGGCGGGCCATACCTCGGCGGCCATGAATCTCACGACATCAATGTAGCTCTCCCTCTCTTTCTATCGGTATAGATTGTGTACATATATACAACCGTACAGGTTTTCCTTCTTCATCGTTGGATAGAGGAGTCCTTTTTATCTTGTCATCGTGCTTCATTTCCTTATCTGCCGCCATGTCGAATCAACCGCCCTCCTCAGTCCTCATTATCGGGTCTGGTGTCTTTGGCCTCACCACTGCCTACTCCCTTGTGACGAAGCCCGAATATGCCAAAACGAAGATAACAGTCGTCGACCGCCAAAGCTTCCCGGCCAACGACTCCTCCAGCGTACGTTCGCAAAGCAAACAACAGACCGCAAACGCGGACATGAAGCGGTCGCCCAGACACAGACGTCACCATCTCCCCCACACACACTTTTATCCTGACAGCTGCCTCAACTCCCCCCGGGGCCAGTCCAGCCGCGCGCTCCCAAATCCACCCTGAGCTGAGAAAACACCCTCCATATTGCAGATCGACACCTCGCGCATCATCCGCCCCGACTACGCCGACCCCGCCTACTCCGCCCTCGCCTACACCGCGCAAGACCTCTGGCGCACGACCGAATGGGGCGCCTCCGGGCGCTACACGGAAACCGGCCTCGCCCTCACAGCCGACGCCAGCGGCTCCTCCTACGTCGACGAGTCCTACCACAATGTGGTGGCACTCGAGCCCACCGCCACCACCGAGCGCTGCACGCTGCCCTCCTCGCGCGGCCACGGCCGGCCCAAGATCGAGGAGCTCAAGAGCGAAGCCGACGTGCGGCGGTGCGCGGGCACGGGCGGCACGAACGGGGTGCGCGGCTACGTGAACTGGACATCTGGCTGGGCGGACGCGGAGGCTTGCATGCGGTACCTGTACGGCAAGGTGCAGGCGACGCAGCGCGTGCAGTTCGTCAAGGGCACCGTCGCGCGGCTCGACATCGCCTTTCCCTCCGGCGGCGCGAGCCAGCAGAAACACGTGCGCGGCGCGCACCTCGCGGACGGGCGCACGCTCAGCGCGGACCTGACCGTCGTGGCCGCGGGCGCGTGGTCCTCGGCGCTGCTCGACCTGCGCGGCATCGTCCACGCGACGGGCCAGACGCTGGCGTACGTGCCGCTGTCGGCGAGCGAGCAGGCCGCGCTGGGCGCGTCGCCGACCGTCCTCAACCTCAGCACGGGCATGTTCTGCATCCCGCCCTCGCAGAACCTGCTCAAGCTCGCGCGCCACGGCCACGGTTACGCCAACCCGGTCGTGATCCCGCACCCCGAGGAGCCGGCGTCGACCGCCTCGCTCATCACCGTCTCCCTGCCGCGGACGCACCTCACCACGCCCGCCCTGCCCGCGCACCTGCCCCGCGAGGCGACGCGCGCCCTCCAGTCCCTCGCCCACACCCTGTATCCGCCCGCGACCGCCCCGCACGACAAGTCCTTCTCCCCACTGCCGATCGCGTCGCGGCCTTTCAGCGGTACGCGCCTCTGCTACTACGCCGACACGCGCGAGGGCGACTTCCTGATCACCTACCACCCGAGCTACGCGCACAACTCGCTGTTCGTGGCGACGGGCGGGTCCGGGCACGGCTTCAAGTTCCTGCCGGTGATCGGCGACAAGATCGTCAGCTGCATCGAGGGCCGGTGTCCGGCCGAGTTTGCGGAGAAGTGGGCGTGGCCGGCGGAGCGGGTTGAGGAGCGGATGTGGGAGGGAGACGGGAGTCGCGGCGGGCCGAGGGGGATGGTGTTGGATGAGGAGTATGCGAAGGGCGGGGCGGCGAAGCTGTGAAGAGAGGGAGGGCGAGGAGGAGTGCGGAACCCGGAGAAAAATAGAACAGGTGGGCGTTGGGAGGTTGGGAAGGCTCGGATGCGAGTGTTCGGTATAAGGCTCGACAGCCATGCCCGCACGATTGCTCCCACTAGCCAGAGTTCATGGCAGAACAAGCATTGCTTTCTCGGGTTATGCGTTAAATTCGTTTTTGTACTTCCCGTGTTCGTGTTCATTGCGCATTGCCAACCAGCGAACAAAGTACGTATACGAGCGGAACCTGGGGGAGACTGCCTTTAGCGAGCGGAGCGGAGCGGATAGTCAAAAGTAACAATCACACAAGCATGCCGGAGACCTTAGTCTGCATGTCATACCCGTAAGGACGTATTTCGGAGACGGACAGGCAGCTATAAGTTGTGTGTCGGGGTCACATATCGAAAATAGTCATTTGCAGTCGTTTGCTCGTGGAAAATAAATTGATACTACGTATCTATCTAAACGGCAACTGCCGCTCCACGAAGCTGTCATTTTTTGTTAGTTTTTTATGGAAGCCCTTGGTGTCCAATACCAAGGTGAAAAGCCATGACATCACAAAGGCAGTCGTACCAGGCTCTTCCAAAGAAGATCCGTCATCCATCGTCAAACCCGCCACCCTCGCCGCTATATCGTATCCCGGAATCTCGTCGCAATTTCCATCCCAAAGAAAGAAAACGCAGTGTCTCAAATTAGCCCAGCAAACCCTCGGGTAATATCCGCCGCCTCTTATGGGTTGCTTCCTCTAGAACGTGTTGAGAAAGTGAAAGGGGTAGTAAGTTTTTGAAACCCATAGCCTCAGCAAAAGCGTGAGACTCAGAGAGAAAGCCCACCAAAAACACCATGCAATGCCGCAAAAAGCATAAGACGCAAGCACGAAGCAGGAAAATGACCGTTCCAAAGCCTGAGATAGCTTGGATAGGCCGTCAGTGATCCAAGCCGCCCCTCGGCTATGGATCAGATGTGGTGTTGTTTATTAATACAGAACAATCGAGGACTGGGTCGAAGGTTGTTGTCACAGGTACCAGAAGCGAATGATCTTGTGGTGAGTCAAATGGACTTCAGCGAACGCATTTAGCTCTTGCGGAAGTCTAGGCACACGGTTAGTATTGCACTCGAAGAGACGGAATGTCAGCCATGGCATACCAGACAACACCGGGTAGATCAGCTCGAAAGCTTGGTAGATCTCCTCACGGACCTTGGCACCAGTGAGGACGATCTTGCCAGAGACGAAGATCAAAAGCACAATCTTCGGCTTCATCATGCGGTAGATAAGACCGGGGAACAACTCAGGCTCGTAGGAGCTGAAGTTGTGATGGCGGCTAGCCAGACCCTCGAGACGAATCGGGAACTTGATATCGCATGAACCAACGATGTTCTGGATCTTGAAGTCGGTGAACTTGGCGTTGAAGCCGAGCTTCTGAATGATACGGGCGTACTTGCGCGACGCAAGCTTCGAGTCATCTTCAGACTTGGCGCCGGTCACGACCATCTTGCCCGAGGCGAAGATGAGGGCGGTAGTCTTGGGTTCACGAATACGCATGATGACGGCCGCGAAACGCTAGAGCCACAAAGTTCAGTAAGACCGTTCATCAAGAGCCAAGAAGCTGACAAGACGCCAGTACCTTCGGGTTGTACTCGGCATTGCGAGCGTGCAACGCGATCGTCTTAAGGTCCAGGCGACAGTCAAGATTGACAGTGGCACTGTGGATGGTCAGCGGCTGAACGCAAGATTCAGCTCAACTGTACTTACACGATGTTCTGCAGGGTGGGGACGATTCCCGAAACACCGCTGGCAGCGGCACCGGGAGTCGCAGCGGGCGTAGCGGGCATCACCCCGTTGCCGGCGTTGCCACCGTTCTGGCTCTGCTGCACGTCCTTCTCAGACGAGGGCGGGGTCAGGTCGCCAGCGCCCCCAGGGAAGGACAGGCTGCCGGGGGCAGTGAAGGCCTTGGCCTGGGTCGCATTGGACGGGTGGGTGGTCAAAGAGTCCATGTTGGTAACAGACGAAGTTCCTCTATGAGTCTTGATGGTTTGCAGTATTGGCAATCTAATCAAGTGTCGCGTTAGAACGGAGGTTGGGCAGGGTGGTTGAGGTAGGATCGGCGAGGTCGACGAGGCTCGTGGACGCGATTTAAGCAGGGCGTCGATGACGGGCTCAAGCGGTTTGCCGGATCCGGGTGTGTGAATGTGAGGCCGTACCGTCAGTGGGAGATGAACAACCGAATGCCTCCCCTACAGTCGATGCCAAGTGATTTGCAAAGTCTCCGCTCGATCGTAGCCGGTCAAGGGTCAACAGCGACGGTGCTGTATCGAGTTGGTGATCGCGACACGGTCAGAAGCGAGGCCAGCTAGCCCCTGGTGTCGTGGAGTGTGATGCGAGATTGCGAGCAGGTCGTGCTGATGAGGCGCGATTGATGCAAGGCGGGCGCGGCGCACGGTCGGGGCGGATGCGGGCGAGAGAGAACGTCACAGTGCGCGCACAAGCACTGGGGAAAAGTCCGAGGGATGGAGAGTGTTCGCGCAGGCTGTGGGGAGGAGAGCAGGATGCGCGAGGGCGGTGGTGGTGAATGCTGACGTGACGTTGTTAACGTAGCGCCAGACGAGGAAGGCAGCAAGACGGGCGGAACGGAGGGTGTGGGCGCGGCTGGCTTATAACCTCGCGGGCGTGGCCCGTGCGCCAATACCTGCACTATCCTCAAAGCAGCCACTCGAGCCTCTGACTCATTTGAAAAGTCCTTTCCAGAACATCCTGCCATGAGCGTCGTTGAGACGATAGATAACTATAGCGATACATCGACTGCGCCCGTCGTCCTGGCTGTGAGGCACGTAAATTCGTTCCGGCGTGCTGCTGGGATTCAGACGTTGCGGAAGGCAGCTGCTTTGGGAGGTCGCGCTTGAGGCAGGAGCGGCGCTGCCAAGTAGCGCACCCGCCGCTGAAACGCATCCCGCCCCTCCCCTGAATACAGTACTGCATCCGGGCCTGCGCTTGACTTGACTGCACCCTCCCGTCGCCAGCGCCGCAGGCTTGTCGCAATTTTGTGTTTGTGGCGACGATCCGGTGGGTTCGGCAGAACAGAGTGGCACCCTAGCCCCCCGGCGGGTCCCGACAACGTAGCCTGGTCAAAGGCCCCTCGCCACGCCGCTTTGCACAGAGAGCGAAAATTTTGCGGTTTCGCCCTTCGCCTATAGCGGTCATGTCACCGATGCGCCGCATAACTTCGGCGCCGTCTCGAAGCTTCGACTCGAGCGGCGGGCTCAACGCGTCTGATGACGCGACGCGCAATGCACGCTCCGGTCGCGACTGTGACCTGGGCCGCCCGGAACGTGGGGCGCAGCCACTTCTCCGCCTGCGCCCACGCCTCCATGCCTGAGCGATCGGTCGCATTGGTCGGGCTGCCCTTTCTCGGCTCTGTGCATCATACAGCCCCTTTTTCCTGCCTGCGAATCAATAGGCTGACGCGATAGCATCCTTCGTGCTAGCCTGTTTGGCCTCGTCTCAAAGCCGGCATCCCCGTCGCCGCTAGTTTGGTGCGTGGCTGAGTCTTGGTAAATTGCTTCGGCCGATAGCCAGTCGCTTCGGGAAACCGTGTTGCGACATAGAATCCAGTGGGAATAGGCGTTGTCGTTGGAGGAGCCTCGCACGTTTCCTGGCATGCGGAGCAATGCTACTAGCGCCAACATGCCCCCGGCTGCCACCTATTCCGGGATCTGATCCGTCGCGGGTTGCGTGCCTTGTTGCTGCAGCCTTCTGGCAAAAGAAGCTTATCTGTCAAGTTCCCCAGATATTCCCTGATATCAGGTTGACGCACATTCACTGAAGCGAGCCAACGATCGACAAAAGTGCCCGTATTCTCCACTCAATTTGGGCCTCCACGCGCCGTGGCTTGAACAGAACCGTTACATCATCGGTGCACCATAGCTGGGGTCTCCGGATGTCTTCTCCACGTAGCGAGAAAAGAAAAGGACCTCATCGTGTGGGATAAACAAAATGGACGTCTGCTATCAAACTTCGTCATTGACATAGTCTCTGGGTATGCTTCTAGCTTGTTGCATCCCTCCTTTCTGATGCTCTACCCTTCCAATCAGATCCTGCCCAAACAGCCTCAAGCCTCATCGCTAGGCTGGCCAGCTAGCCACGAAACTCAATTTTGATTCTGTTCCCGTCGCTTCGAAACATAAAGAACATCTATTAAGGAGCATATGCATGCATCAAGCTTGTGCAGGATCTTTACTACGCCTTAACAGGCTGACAATGCGCCCGTGACAGCTGCGTAACCTGAGGCTACTGCAGCAACAATAGAATGACTTCAGGCGAGCAAGAATACTGAGCCTTACAGCGACATGTGCGAGGATGGTGGCTCTCGGCTTTCACTATGCAGCTATTCCTTCTTCGACGCAATTCTGTCAAGAGAACCCGTCCGTAAAGGACAGCACGGGCTAATCCGGCCAAATCTGGAGATCGTTTCCATATTCTCGAGATGGTTTCTGGAACAAATAAGAGCTTAGTGCTACCCCAGCTCTCCGCGACGATCCTCGAAGCCTCTATCCTTATTGGGCTGCTGCATGGCTCAGCCCTACGACGACGTTCCGCAAAGCCACGAGGACCACACCAACTAGGGCGTTCCCGCAAACCGTGGTCGTAGAGCTGCAGATGATATGCACTTCTGGGCATCAGCCCATGGTCATCACCTTCAGCCATCCTTTCGCGGAACGCTGCATTACCAGCCCGATACAGCAGATATACCACACTCGAGAAGGCGACTACAGCATCGCAACACAGGCGACTATCAAGCTCACTCATCTCATCCGGATCCAAGATATGCCCAGACATCCTGCATGTGGTGTGCTCTCCGACCGCTCCCGGAAAACGCGTAAAGAATTCCTTTCGAGATGAGGAGACGGCAGAGTTGTGTTGCACCCACACGGCGGTACGCTTTCTGTCTAGACTTAACACATGCATATTCACTTCTCTCGGAACGCTTTTCCAATGCCAGCTGAGATCATCCCAGGGGACCGGCCTGCTTTCAACGTGCGCGTGATGAAAGTTCGGTGACGGCGTCCCGGCGGTGTCGGGCGTTCCGACCCGACAATAACCGAATCGTCGACCACGAACCACGACCACACGCAGGGGTCGCCGCAATCTACCAAAATGGCAATCTATTGCTATCATACATTGCTTTTGGAATTGAGATAGTCTTCTCGCTCTCAATAAGAGCTGGATGCCAGAGGCTCAGCAAAGTGCAACCAGCGACAAGTCATTGACGGACCCGTGCATCACCTCCGCACATGTGGATCCGGGGTGCTGGAGACGTGTAAGACGATTTGCAATGTGCTGCGGCTCATTGATCAGTTTGCCGATAGATGGACTCGTTTTGTTTGCTGTTACGTACTGGTTATCGAGTCATTTTCTTTGTGGAGGGGGAGGCCGGAATGTTTCCTATCAAGACTCTGAGGCCGGATTGATTCCGGCCTCATGATATAAGGAAGCTCGACCGTCGCTTCTCTCCTCAGAACAGCTTCAACGCCCACACTGAATTTCTTCATTTCCGCCATCCCCGCCCAACACTCCATTGCCACAATGTCCTCTCCGCCCCGCTTTGGCTTCAATGTCCTCACGGACACCAAGCCTAACGACAACTCCATCCCGGCGTTCATGGTCTCCACCACTCGTGGTTTCCTGCCGCGTCAGGACCCTGTCGTGAAGCTGCCTGCGGACTTCGACCCGCTCGAGTCTATTCTCTCCCGCATGCCCATCAAGACTCTGTCCGGTGCTCCGGGACTGCTCGCCAACTTCCAGCTTGGCCCGACTGTCCACAAGGAATTGCCGGACCTGTCCGATGCGGTGGAGAAGTACAAGGACAACCTACCCTTGATGAATGCGCTGTACCGCGACTACTCCTTCCTGGCATCTGCATACCTCCTCGAGCCCTGCCACGAGCGCTTTATGCGTGGTGAACTGTATGGCCTTGGACGTCAGACCCTGCCAAGCAACATCGCCCTCCCCATCACCAAAGTTGCTAAGTTGTAAGTCGTTACTCGCGTCCACATAAGGCTGATTACATACTAACACGGTGCCGCAGCGCTGGTTTCATGCCATTCATGGAGTACGCAGGCTCGTACGCGCTCTTCAACTACCGGTTGGAGAACCCGGCACTGGGTCTCGAGTACGACAACCTGCGCCTCATCCGTGCGTTCGAGCTCGGCTTGGACCCTACCTCTTCAGAGGCTGGTTTCGTGCTCGTGCACATTGCCATGGTCAAGAACTCGGGCGCGCTCGTCTCGGGTGCAGTCGAAGCTCTCAATGGTGCCCTTGCCAAGGACCGTGAGGCATTCAATGCGGGGATGGCGGATCTCGTGAAGGCGTTGGACGAGATTAACAAGGTGATGAACAGTGAGTCTTTGTCCTTACTGCATTCGAAATGCCTCCACTGACATGTTGCAGCTATGTGGACGAAGAGCAAGCCCAGCGGCTACACCAGTTTCCGTACTTTCATTTTCGGTATCACTTCTCAGAGCATGTTCCCCAACGGCGTCGTCTATGAAGGCGTAAGTGAGGAGCCCATGTCCTTCCGTGGCGAGTCGGGTGCGAACGACAGCATGGTAAGTCACGATGTCCGAACGAGTTGTTCCTAAACCCTGCCACTAACACTTCCAGGTTCCGCTCTGCGACAACCTCTTGCAGATCGCGATGCCTGAGACACCTCTCACGGAGATCCTCAAGGACTTCCGTCAGTACCGTCCTGGCAACCATCGCGAGTTCCTCGAGGCCGTCAAGGACTACTCCGAGATGGCCAACCTCAAGGAGTACGCCTTGTCTGACCCGACTTCTGCCTCGCTGTACCTGCGCGCGTTGGACCAGGTGCGCGACTTCCGCTGGCGTCACTGGTGCTTCACGCGCGAGTACATCCTGAAGAACACTTCGCACCCGACTGCCACCGGTGGCAGCCC
The DNA here is from genome assembly GCA_022204955.1 of Macrophomina pseudophaseolina. Taxonomy (NCBI): domain Eukaryota; kingdom Fungi; phylum Ascomycota; class Dothideomycetes; order Botryosphaeriales; family Botryosphaeriaceae; genus Macrophomina; species Macrophomina pseudophaseolina. The sequence continues at coordinate 6,332 of JAJJID010000398.1, read as the reverse complement.
AATCGTCACTGTACGTTCTCTTTACCTGGCGTCTACACATGATGGCGATGCTGACTTGATTCATAGTGGCTGCCCAACCAGCTCCAGGCCGTCATGGCCAACATGGTCGATGCCTACGAGTTCTGCAAGGACGTCCCCGGCACCGCCGACATCATGGACGTCGTCCTCGCCCAGCGGGACACGCTCGCTAAGGAAGTCGAGAAATACTGCGCCGAGCGCCAGGCTGCGTAAATGTTCTCCCTTCCTCCCGACTGTGTTTCCCTTCCGGCGTTACGATTCACTTTTTCTTTAAACACACGACAGTACTCTGCATAGCATCCGACATGGCGTTATGTGAGCAATGAGGCTACGATGGGACTCTGCACGGCATTTGGATATCGCCGTGTGAGCAACGAGGCATCCACGAATTTCTTTGGTACTCTGCATAGCGCGTTTCTTCTTCGGGAAATCGGGCGTTATGTGAGCAATGAGGCAATATAGATACCCCCGGGTTTCGTCTTTGGACGGTACTCTGCATGACGGTTTACGGCGTTATGTGAGCAAAGAGGCACACGAAGATACCCCTGGGCCTAGGAAAGCAATATTATTCTTTGATCTCTTCTATCACGTATGTTTCTGCTGTGGTGTGTGAACCGTGGCTTCGGTGGTGGCTGTGTGAGGATGACTCAACACAGCGCCCCCTCACCCAACTCATAATCACGGCCCATCGCCACCCTGAACCGCAATCCTCGAGGACCTTCCAGGCAGGTGCAGATGCGAACTTGCGCCCGTTAGTTGCTCACAATCGCCCGCCCAACTCATCGATAAGCAGCCACGTTCTCCCGCACCTACAACCACAAACCTCACCTGCTCCATATTCTTCCTCACCGCGCAGCAGCAGCATAACAGTTCCAAAGACTTTTTCTCTTTGCTCCCAGCACTAGTGACCATGGCTCTCACCCAACCGCACCACTCAAACATCTCCACCAACCAAAAACCCCCTCAACGGGACAAGCCCTCCCGAAGCCCACGCAACCATGCCCAAGCCCGACACGACCTACCTCCCGCACTGTCTCGCGCAGGCCGCACTCTCGCCCCTGCGCCACCGCCACGGCAGCGTCGTCGTCCGCGGCGGCAAGATCCTCGGCCGCGGCCACAACGCGCACCGGCACGGCTTCGACAGCGGCGCGCTCAGGCACGGGAACGCGTCGCTGCGGAAGCGAAAGCCTGTCATACCCAAGAGCAGTAGCACCGGCTCCACAGCCATCGTGTTCTTTGAGGAGATGGCTGGCGGGAGTGGTGGGAGTGCACCGCTCAGTATGCACGCGGAGATGATGGCGCTGGTGGACGCAGTTGCGGCGGCGCGCTCGGCGCGCGCGGCCAGGAAGCTGTCGGGGCAAAAACCGCGAGGAGGGGTTCCGGGTCGTGGTAAACGGAGTGAGAAATGGGCCAGGGCGGGAGAAGAAGCGGAGTAGGGGTGGGAAGGCGAAGACGAAGAAGAAGAAGAGCGGGAAGAAGGTAGACCGTGCGGCTTCGAAGGGCAAGGATACGACTACGACTATTATGACTACGACCACGAACACGGAGAACTGTAGCACCCACAAGAGCTCACAGGGACAGAAGCAGAGCTTGAATTCGGATAAAAAGAAGGAGAAGAAGAAGTCAAGCACAACGCATCTCCACCAAGCCGTAAGCCCATCTCCGTCTGACCCCAACGATACCCATGTTAATCCAACCCTCAGACTCCAAAGAAAACCCCTTCCACTCAGCACCGTGCCCTCCTCTTCCCAAGACTCCAGCCGGATTCCTCGCCATCCGCCACCGCCACCGCCACCGCCACTGCCACCGCCCCCTCCCGCGCCGTCAAAGACCACACGACGCATCGCCAGCTCGCCGGCGCGGACCTGTACGTCACGCGCCTCGGCCACCGGCGCCAGCACCCGCCTCCATCCTCGTCCGCAACGGTACCTCTGCCCAATTGCAACTCTCCAGCCGTGTCCTCGCCCGTCGCCGGGAAGCACGTCTCGACAGACTCGCTACATGAGGAGCTGACATGCGGCACGGCTGAGGAGCCACGAAAGGAGGCCCTTGCAGAGGCAGGCGTAGGCGTCGGGCTTGTCCGACGGGACAACGTGCTGGCGTCGCGTCCATGCTATCGGTGCGTGGGGTTCATGCATAGTGTCGGCGTCAAGCGGGTATTTTGGACGAATGAGGAGGGGGTGTGGGAAGGGGCGAAGGTGCGGGATCTGGTGGATGAGTTGGAGGGATGTATAGGTGAGGGAAGTGGGGACGGGGAGTCTGGGGGCGGAGAGAGTCGGAGGGCGTATGTCACGAAGCATGAGATGCTGATGCTGAGGAGGCTGATGGGGGAGACTGGTAAGTAAGGCTTCTCGTGAGGTTGAGATTGGGTGACGGTATTGAAAATGGCTTGCGTTGGAACCACAATATCAGCGAGGAATTTTGACTCCAATGCGTCGAATCGGCGAACTGATTTTAGTACTATAGAGCTAGGAATGCTTATTTGACAGTGCCAAACTGCAGTCCGCATCCACAGGCTCTGGAAATGGCTCTCCAACCAGAGCTATCCAAAAACACTCAAAAAGATTAGAAAATCACTTACAACACGAGCCTATTTCCCAAAATGATCACGACCTCAGCCCAGGCCTAACACCTTTAGCAACGGAATCACCGCCATCAAAATCTCCCTATACATGCGCATCTTCAGTGCGTATGCGAACAGCACATCGTACACTTCCCCACCCCCAGCGCGGCCCCCGCAGCGGCCTCACCGCTTCCTCCACCACCCACTGCACACCCACCCACGTCGAAAGGGTAGCATAGCGGGGCAAAGCGAGTGCGTGCGGCCGAGCCGATGATTACAATGGCGAGGGTGGTCATCGCGGTGTCAAGGGTGCGGGTGAAGTGCCAGCGTTTGCGTTGTGGGCGTTGTAGTTGCAGCCCCTGAGCTTCATAGTACAGCGTCCCCAGCGACGGTTGCAGCATGGGCGCCCCTGCTGAGCGGCGTGCACTGGAGCCGGCCTAGTAGTGGAGTAACGGGGCGCAAAGGTAGCGTTAAGGCCATGCCTGCTGGTGGCGGGCCGTGAAGTTGATCCTGCTCCTGCTCTTGTTGCTGCTTTCGTCGCACCTCCTGCTGTCCCTCCATCTCGCTGTTGAATACAGGGAGTAGTACGCTTGCCTGCATATAGCCGCCTCCGCAGCCGCAGCCAAAACGCGCGGCGGGGTCGTTCTAGGCGACCCACGCGCCCGCTGGGCCTACTCGGCCATGTAGATGCTATACATGCAGAGCAGGCCGCGGCAGTAGTGCGGCGGGGCGTGGAGATGGTGGGTGAAGGCGCGAGAGACAGGAGAAGTAGAAGGTATTCGTGCAGGAGATTAAGGATGGAGATGCGCGCTTCCGGGTCGAGTTGGTTGGGGTGGGTGCAGAGTGGCAGCTGTGCCCCAGTGAGGTGGTGGTGTTGTTGTTGAGGGGGTGGGTGAAGGTGTGGTCGGTCATGTTGGGTTGGGTCGGTGGAGTGCGGTGCGTGTCAGATGTTGAACGCCTTAAAATTAGCGGGGTATGCGGATGTTCTGGGGACGTTTATGTCGCAGGTTGAGTGTGTGACTGTGGCTGTATATCGGGAATGGCGTGGACGCGGTGGGTGTGGGACAATGACTCTGGTGCGCTTTTGTTGTTTGTTTTCCACGGTGATGCTTCTCGGACGGGTAATGAGTGAACAATCACTTTAAAGTTAATCAAGGAAATTTTGGTTGGTTAACTTATACTTCTCTGATTGCTTATTGTTCGCTGGACGCAGAGTAGATTAGTAAAGCTTCCACGTGCCATGTATGGGAACGATCAGTGCTCTCGCTGCTCACGTTTATATTCGGGGAAGAGCTCTGGCCTCATTACACACAGAGAGCACGCAGCTAACCTTCTCATGTGTGATAGCATGACGCCACAGGCTTTCATTCAGTAAGATCGTGCATATGTGTGTGGTCCGACAGTACATGGCTCCACGGGAACAAACAGTTATCATTATACGTTGCGCTGCAAAGTAGATGGCCTAACGAGAGCTAAGCAAGTCGGTTATATGGTATCGATTGAGAAATCACTAGGCACCAGAGTTTTAGAGCAGCCTGAGCTGTCTCGGCATCAGCATCGGCGATGGGGCAGATGCCGGCCTCCCATGCGCAACTGAATTCGTTACCTATAAGGCGGACATCTGTCCATCTTTCATTCAGGGGTTTTCTCATTCACATGAACAACTGGCTCCCGTGGGGTAACTTAGTCAGGAATCAGGAGCGCCAGTGAAGGGGCTCGCTGCTCAGTTTGCTGTCCACCGTGTCTGAATTGAAACAACGACACCCTAATTCTAGCCCATATCCTCTTTCAATATTGCCATTCGTACCCGAGAAACGCCATAGGATCATTCCATACCACCACATACGTCCAAGTGCTCTGGTAGCTGGCAAAACTTTCATCAGCGGAAACCAAACCTTCTCAACATAATTGATTAAATGCTTGGAAACACCATGGACGCCATCCGACGCCAAAAAATGATTTGCCGCTCCCGGTGAGTCGGAACAGCACAGTAGGTTCGGCGAAACCAGAGGCCCGGGATGAGAAGCTTTGAGCTAGTCCATGATCACCTTATCTTGATTTTCCATGTGTGCCGCCACACCGCTCACTGTGTGGCAATTCAGCTGGTTATCGGCAACAGCTCGCGCCACAACGGGATGGCCGGTTAAGATCTCAGCAAGTGGGTTCTTTCTCCAGTAAACGTTAAATAGTCACTAATGCGTCAGAAATCGCCAGATGAGAAGTGGTATGAAAAACGTACATTATACTCTCTCCCAGCGAGACGCCACACGGCTAGATTCAAAAAGGCAAACATACCCTTAATACAACATCCCTACATCCGATGCCGAAAAATTACCGTCGAAGGTTGTCGGCACAGGTGAAAGGTACTGGGAGTATCCCTGTGTTGCTCTGCCGATCCTCCAGTCTTCCGATCGCTGCCACCGCTCGGGGGAAGTGGGCCATCGGTATCTCCGTGAGCTACGAAGCTACGTTCCACACACATTTACAGAAAGAGCATGTGGTAAGCTCTTGACTATAGAAGTGGCATGCAAGATGCAGAGTTTCCCCTTCCTGCTGAGCTGTCGGGCTCTTCGTCGATGGTGGTGAGTGATAGGAACCTCCCGGTATACGCCACCACACCCGTTCTCTCTGTCCCAAGCTTTTTCAGCCGCTACGTAATGAACCTTATTCCCCTAAGGTTGCGGTGTTTTCGCCGATGAATTTGCCTTAAAACTCCTTATTCCGGCCAAGTGGGACGGCTTGCTCGGAGGTACAGTCGTGTTCATTCACGAAATGTACACTTTGCAGTTCGCCGTGGTTTTTTTTCTGATAAGACTGGCAACACGACCGCCACAGCCGCTGCTCCCGTAATCCCATAACTGGCTCTTCTCCGCACCAACAGATTTTGGTCCGGATCCAAGTCCCGTCATTGAGCTCTTGGCGTTTTGAAAACAGCCCTTGATGATCCTTGATAAGTGTAATCAGTGTCTTCGACCCTACGGGCTTCTTCTCAACACTTCGCTCCTGGAGAGCTGCCATTGTCCAGAGATACATTTTTCCAGCTTCGAATCCCGCCATGACCGGAACACTCGTACCACCGTGGTTCGAAAAGTACCATGTCACCCGGGCCGAAATGTCAGTCGTGAGCATCGTTTGGGGAATCACTATCGGATGCTCCCTCTTTTGCGCCGCAACAGCCATTAACCAGACCCTCCAAACATGGGCACGAGCGCAGAAGATAACAGCATATATCACCATGATTTGGACTGAGTTGGCAGCAAGCACGATCATAGGCGTGATATCATGGTTATACATGCGGGACACCGTCGGACCCAGGTAAAGATGCTCCAACCGTAGAGCTCCGGACATGCTGCTTCTCCCACCAACGCCCTTTCCCCTCCCTAACAGTATGACTAACACAGCGACAGCTTCGAGTTTTTCTTTTTCGTCCTCGTCCTCTGGGTTATCCAGATTCAGGTCCTCCTTCAAATCATCATCAACCGCATCGGCCTCCTCCACACTGACGCCCGCAAAGTCCACCGCATGAAGTGGACCGTCGCCGGCTACGTCGGCATCATCAACGTCTCCGTCTTCTGCATCTGGCTGCCCGCGCAGCTGCAGCGCTCGCAGACCTACATCAACATCAACCACATCTGGGACCGCGTCGAGAAGGTGCTCTTCATGCTGATCGACGCCGGGCTCAACTTCTACTTCATGTGGCTGGTGCGCCGCAACCTGATCGCAAACGGGCTCGAAAAGTACAAGGCGCTGT
>JAJJID010000397.1:0-37620 GCA_022204955.1 Macrophomina pseudophaseolina | reverse complement strand
GCGCGGGAAAACCAGTCTCAAGGGAGGACAGCGAGTACGGACCTGGTAAGGCAACAGCCAAGGCCCGCACGGGAACGGCGCCCACGCGGCGCAGCAAACACCAGGAACAACGGCAAGGGAGGGATCACAGATCAGGAAACCGACTTCCAGCACGAGGAACGAACGAGAGAAAGCCGGACGTGTCGCACGGTCAAGGGGCGATGGACTGGCGGCAGAATAATCCGGTAATGTGTTCAGAAGTCGCATCCTAAGAAATAGGCTTTGGCATAATAACCAGAAATAGCATTTTGGTAAGATAACTCGAGAGGCAGTCCTAGAGCGGCAGAGGACCCCTTAGCTGCGTAGATTACAACAATGGCAGGTGTGAGTGAATGAGATTGCGGTGGGCGCTCGCATCCCAGGGAACACTAACTGCAAGCGCAGTGAGCGGCCGAGCGCAGGGGCGATCCGCGAGAGCGACCGGCCTACGTCAGCGATCAGACGGCAATTTCTTAGCGCAGAGACTTAACTTAATTTTCTCCAATTATGTAGAAGCAAAGGAGCGGGTGCAACGACCCCAATCTTCTGTGCAAGAAACAAGGGTTCCTTGTCAGTATTCTCTAAGCCAACTCTGCTGTGCCGCAATGCTTTCTTCGAAATACTGATCATTCCCCGCCTCATTTGTCGGTCCTCTCGTCTTCCTCACTTCTCTCTCACCATGCTGACCCTACAACCTCGTGTTTCATCGTCTTCTTCTCAATTCTCCCTGTTTTGTCATTATCTTCTATTGGAATGTCACGTGTGAGTCACGGAAGACGATGGATAAGAAGGCCTCCCCGAGCCCTTCTCTCTCTCCTCATGCCACGCATCAATTGCATTATTGATCATCATCATATCTAACATCTTCCAATGCAATCCTTCCACCATATAAACTCCTTCCCGTTGTAACGAAAACCCTGCGTACCGAAAAAAGCCCGAGATACTTCGGACATTAGACAACGTAGAAGCTACACCAAGGTGAATGGTCTTATTAAATCACTATTAATATGCTTAATAGCTTCTGCAGTCATCGAAAATACCTTCTACTTACAATATTACAACGAGCACGACTGTTCTCTAGCCGAATTCCTACATGGTGCCCTTTGACGCCTTAAGCTATATTTCTTTCGCGCAGCATCACCACAGCTTCTTGTTACTAGAAAGTTCATACGGGAGACGTATCAATAGTAAATAATAATGCAAAAATGCAGAAATATTATTAGAGGCGAGATGGAACAGTGTCCACTCGGGGACGACTCCCGCAGGGGAACGTGCTTGGCCCAGACGGGTGGTCAGTACAGGAAAACCAATCGTGCCGGAAAATATCAGAGGTAATTTTGTATTTTTCTTTACTTTTCCGCTCTTCCTTCTCCACCGTCTACAGTCGCTTGCAAAATCTGTCTCGCCTTTCTTTGCCGACAAAATGGTTCATGCACAAACCTCCATGACAGGTACTTCATATGCCAGTTGCATTCTTACGATCACCGCTGTAAGCTGGTGACTCGTCCTTTTAATATAATAGGCGTTTTTGGAGGACGCATCAGCTCGACAAGGCTGCAGGTACCGACCCAAAGATAAGCAGCTGCAAACCACGCTGCGTGTCTGCAATGACTTAAGGTGATATAAAAGTTGACGGTTCACCTCCGATGAGGTAGTCATATTGTTGGAACAAGTGGTGTGACGGCTTATTCAATAGTAAATGGGATGAATTGGCATGTCTAGTAGAGGGAGGCCGTACGGGCTTCCCTTATACCTATCCTACCTACTAGGGTGAAACGGGTATGTAACTTGCTTACCTGCTAAGACAGGTGTGCAACGAGTATAAGACATAACTGAATCCAAAACACTACTGAATCAAATATTCCAACACATATATATACTATAAACTCATTTTTATATCATCTGCTTGAATAGGTTTAAAGAGATTACTACAAACAGTACTTAGAGACCACTACTAGCAAGCTATGTGAGCCCGACAGACTTTTACTACCCGCGTGCTTATCACGATAAATGTTACAGCTCTCTAAGCAGCTACAAGAGCATAATCCCATATAGTTATATCCAATCCCTGTTACTACCGGTAATTGACCTAGCATGTAGGATGGTCACGACAGACCTGGCTTTCCGATTTTCGACACCTTGTCGAAGAAGTGGGTGAAAACTTCGTTCCTTGGACCATCATCTTCATCAATATTGGCAATGAGGCCGTCAATTTCTACCGTACGGCTGCGTTCGTACTCCCAGTAGAGGTCCGCAAGCTGCAGGCTCTCGTACATCCTTTTCATTGCTTGCTTCCTTCCCTCCCAGCTGTAATTCTCCTGCAACACCTTACGCTGCTCGGGCGAACACTTCATCATGGCTTGGAAAATTAAGCAGGTGTGTTTGCCCTCCTGATGTCCTTTCAGTTCTTTCCCAGAACATCCGGGTGCGCGAAGCAGCCCAGATAGTCGTTCTCGATTTGATAACACTCCCCCATGGGAATGCAGAGTTCCTCAGCGATGCGTTGGTTCTTTCTGTCGGCAGGTCGCAGAGGAGAAGAATGGCTGCTACGGGTATGTAAAAGCTGTAGTAGGCCGTCTTGAAGGTGGCAATGAAGAGGAACGTCTCCATCGTGAACGTGTCCATGCTAACCGCCGGCACCGTCATAGCGTCGCATGCTTGACCAAGCTCGGTATGCAGGCGGACTTCAAGGAAAATCTCAACTAATCCGAAGTAGTGCTTATGGCCGCCGAAATGCTTCTTGAGCAGAATGTAGATGGCGGATTCTAGGATGCAGGCGTCGTTGACGGCGGTTATGCCAACTTCCGGCATCAAGTATCAACAGGAACACCCGCGCCGCGTTCTGCCGCCATCCATGATATCGCCGTTCATGAGGAGGTAGGCCTGGAGAAGCTCGAAAGCCGGTGGTCTGTCACTACACCGACCACACCTTCCCCCGGGTCTGTTGCCAAACGGAAACCCGACTTCAGCATCGTGTGCAGCGAGCCGGCGAACGAAAGAACACCGTGTGACTGGTCGCACGTCCTCATCCCTGGTGAGCTGAAGACTGATCCGGGAGAGGACAACTACAGAAGCGCTTGGCTCCAGATCTCGGGATACGCGCGGGAGGGTTTTAGTGCGCAGGACACATGCCAGACGAGAAATTCCAGAGCCGATGGACGACTGATTTGAGGAAGTTGCTGAGCCAGCGTAGCACAGTCATTGAAGCAGCAAGGTTCATGATAGCGATCAAGCTCCTTGGGAAATTTGGAGCGATAGCATACTCACAGCATGAAGCTTCGACACTGGATGAAGGAGGGATAGTTTGTGGAGATTTTCAGTGCTGCGGGAAGGCTGCAGCGTCAAGATACATGTACGTAGAGCTATGCAGAACATATAAAGATCAGACCAAGCCTCACTACCTCGTTCAGGCTCAAATAAGCCTAGCGGACGCAGTGGAGCCGGCCGCATGCCGCGTGACTGCCATTTGCGGGTGGGACGGTCTATGAATTCATCATCATCATCATCATCATCATCATCATCATCACCGTGCGGCGGATTTAGAAAATCACACTGGTATCAAGCATATATCTTAGGATACTGATGATCCAACAAAGGGTACTGATGGTTGTTAGGCATTAACAAGAGGAGTTTCCATGCTACCATGAAGTATAGAATTTCGAGGCGAAGGAGATGCATAAGGCAGTTATGTAATAGTTCCTGACGTAACAACGTCTTGAATTTCCTTCTGCATCTCACGAAAGTATTCCAAAGTACCATACACAGGTGAAAACATTTCAAATTCTGCCAAGCCGCGGAACTTTCGGAGCTCCGTGAAGGGATAACGATGTATCCCATAAGTAATATTTTTGGCCTCCAGATAAAGGTGGATAGAACGAATATTTCTGCAACTTTCCCGCAGTATCCTCAACTGTTCTTCCTGAATGGCATACATCCGGTCCTCTGGAGGGGTTGTAATGTCGAAGTGGATGGTTATGAGTTCCAAGGAGCAGGCCGAATGGCCCGCCCAGTGGAGGAAGTCACCAATCCAAATACATGCCAAATGGAATCGGTTTCCAACCAGAAGCTCGTTCAGGATATCTCGCCTCACAGCACGGCAGACCGATAGCAGGGCAAGGTCTGTAAGTGGTCCCGAAAGTGTTTTCCTATGCTGCACTTTCCGATCCAGCAGTCCTCGAAATGCATAAATGAGGGTTTTGCGATACGGAAGGATGTGCTTGTATATCATCCGACGGAGTTCCAAGGGAAGCCTCAGGAAACCAATCGATTTTTCTTCGCCTTTTTGAATCCCCGGCACAAGCGGACGCAAATATCCTTCGAGATTTATGCAGTGTGATTTTCTGGAAACTCGGTTGCCAGCACCGATGGGTTCGTTCGCGTAGTCACTGAGGTCCGCTTCAGTCCAGTCGTGGAGTGTTCCGTAGGCCCGGCTTGTAGGGCGACCGCGCCTCTGATGAGAACGTCTGATCTCTCCCACAAAGCCTTGAATAGTCAGGCTATGATCCCGTAATGTAGAAATACAGTCTTCGAGCGTTTCCCGATCTGTCTTAGCGAAGAGGGATTTCTCAGCTTCCGTCAGTCCAATCTGGCATCGGAATGGCTTTCCATCCAGTTGTACCTTGAACTCGCTGTTGGCAGTGCGACACAGGACACGAACAGTCGTCCAATCCCGAAGTAGTGGGTGACAGTGGCTGCCTTTAATTAGGGCGAACTCATCTCCAGGTCTTTGTGTGGGTATGAATTCGAGGCTCCGGATCACCATGTTGCTCCATTGCGGCCTTACTGCCCAGCGGAAGTAAAAATCAGCAAGTTTCGAATAAGATTCCTGAAAGAGCTGCATATCCTGGATTGCAGCGCTAAATATATGCTGGATGAGCCGATGGTAAAGAACCATAGGACTAATCTTTCGTTTGTGCAAGTGCGATCTCGGAATGAAGGCGCTTGAATACTCTAGCAGAAATTCGTGGCCACGATAACTGCAGCGGATCCACTTTTCAGTCGAACTTCGTATGAATAGCCCATCTTCGTTTGTCAAATGTAAGAGATCCTTGTCTATACAGCGGTCCATATCCGGAAAGGAGGAGAGAATCCGTTCTCGGTACTCCGAAGCGTTGAAGGCAACGGCGTGAGTTTTTGGGTAATGAAGCAGAGGAAAAATGATGCATGTATGGCGGTGCTCCTACATGAAAATGAGCTTTTATACCCGAGACAAGAAAAACGGTGCACCCCGAGGAGTGACCACAACACATCTAGGGCTACTATCAAATGTGGGACACCTGTCAATTCCATGATCCACCGGCCCGGCTACGGTGTCAGTGCGCTACAGCGATTGGGGGAAGATATCCCGTGCTTAGTCACCGGCTCACGGGCCAATAAATTGGCATTGGGCGAACCAATTTTATGCGAGCTCAGGTGGGTCCCAGCGCGCGAAGGAATTATAGGGAGCGAGAAGGCGCATAGCTTGGCACTACAAGCTACAGAGAACAACCAAGAACCTCTTTTAGGCAATCTACTACGGCCGTTAGCACTGGCTTGGTGTAGGGAAATCACTTTAAGACTATGGAGGAGAACATTCGAAGCTTCCAAGGTCGGCGAGTCGACCCGCAAGCTTGACCGAGCGTTGGCATATTTCCACACCAAGAAGCTCTATGACCAACTAAACTACAAGAAAGCCGCAGCGATTACGCAACTAAGAACGTCAAAAGCGAGCCTAAATGAACCGCTATATAAGATCAAGCGAGCAGAGGCGCCCTCGTGTAACTACGGAGCAGAGAGGGAAACAGTCAAGCACTTCCTTTTAGAGTATCCGCGTTAGATGGATCTCCGCGCTAGATTACAGATTAACCTGGGAAGTAGATTCCGTAATCTCGCGTTCATGCTAGGCGGATGGTCGGGCACGAGAAAGCTAGACGGTAGGTATACAGATAGGCCGCCGGAGAAGTGGCGGGCGGACATACGCGCAGTTAAAGTAACAGTAGTATTTGCTCTGGCTACTGGAAGACTGGTAGCAACTAGAGACTAAGAGCTCAATCCTTCTCTAAGCAAAGCAATCCCTTCTTCAACCAGCCGTCACGCCGCTACAGGGACTAACAGCACTCGGGAAGTAGTCTCGAAGGGGATGGTACGAGGGGTGCATGGAGGACAGCTCTGCTTCTACATTTCCTTTTTATTTATACACTTATGGTATCTTTGCAGAGTTAAGCCTCTCTTCTTCTAAAATCCGCCATTCACCCACCTCACTCAAGCCATAATGGATTGCAGCGGCCAAGGCAGATAGAAGTTTAGGACCACCCTCACACGTCTCAGCCCGGCCCGCCGCTCTGAGAACGCCGTACCTGGTATATTAATCCGTCTTTGTGTAGCGGCATCGCGCCCTGGTGCTAACCCCCTTCGATCGTGTTCTTAGATTAAAACTGCAGCCTAAGAAGGAGCTTGCGCTTACGGTAAAAGGCTCAGAGTCCGGTCTATAGCAGGACGGTATGAGGATAATTGCTCGCTATGTGCGGGACGATGTTGCGATCTAGAATACAGGCTCATGGTCATTTAGGCAATCCAGCCCGCAGGCCAGAGCCGCAAACGCACTCCGAGCGACTTACAGCAGGCTTCACATCGACCTTCTGAGTGGCAGAATACTTATTCGAAACATCCATACCCTCATACCCATATGCCAACCGCCGTTGAGCTACAACCACCCCAGTCCGCAGGCAAAGGCCATAAACGCCGTCGGAGGGACACACAGCAAGCTATACAGCCACCGTCTTAAAAGCGGAAGACTGTATCGGGGATACGACAGCCTCCTAAAAAACTACCTGCAGCTGCGCTGCAACCACCCCAGGCCCGGGTACGTGTGACCAATTATTATTCGATAGATTCAAATGTGATTCCACCCGGTTTGCGACTGCATCTTAAGATCGGCGTTTCCAAAACTCGTACGCGGCAGGAGTTCGGAAGGGACACACACATCTTATATGTCCACCACCATTAGTGCCGCCCTTCGAAGTGCTACTAACGTATCGCCCTTTGCGAGTTGATGATGATGATTCATACACCCCATCGGCCTCAGCAGACCATAGGGACAAGGAGCGCTATTCTACGCTAAGCTACATTACGATCCCGGTTCATTCGAAGCCCAGCACACTGTATACAAAGAAACCGTTCCTCCTTCCTGTTCAACAATCTGAAAATAGACGGACAAAAGCACTAACAGATAACGCTAAACAAAACGTGAAGAACAGAAGGAAGGAAATATGAAAGTAGAGCTATCCCCCATGCACCTCTCATACCATCCCCTTCGAGACCACTTCCCGAGCGCTGTCAGTCCCTGTAGCGGCGTGACGGCTGGCTGGAGAAGGAGTTAATTTGCCTTGAGAAGGATTGAGCTCTCAGTCTTTGGGTGTGATCAGTCTTCCAGTGGCTAGAGCAAATGCTGCCGTTGCTTTGACTGCGCGCATCCCTTTGCGAGTTAAATCTACGTGTATTGAGTGAAAGCTGAAGCCGCATGCGATCACGTGATCTAGAATTTCAAAGCCGGAACGGAATTCATTATTTTCCAGAAAATGTGTTTCCGACTATATTTCACATTCACATGATATTTGCTATTACATAAGGATACAAGAAGGCAATTAACCAGTTACTACAGGCGAGAGAGATGAGGTAAGGAGCTCGCAGTAGGATCACGTGCTTCACTGTGCCCCGCCAAAATGGCCAGCGCGTTCGAGGCCAAGTAATCGTTTCCAAACGTTGGGCATTATCGGCCAGCGCAGGGAAACCTCAACTCCTCTCACATTCCCAACCACCTTCATGCGTGGCAGCATCCTTCGTAGGATGACGTAGCTACGTATGTCAAGACGTTGATACGGCCCGCAACCGGCTTATCTGCTAAATGATTTCACAGCCCCGCTACCTTTCTGGTAAGAGCCTTGCTGTTCTTTCTTTTTGTACTGTACGAGTTCTGACAATAATATAGTCCCGTCATTGATTGTCTTCTCCTCTAAATCACAACCTTTCGCTACTCTCGCCACCTTATCCGTAGACCCAGTCCGCGGCAAAGTTCCTAGTAGTCGCTGCAGAACTTCAACCCCTACTGTCGCAGCATGTTGAACACAATCAAGGCACCTAAGTCTTCAACAGATGAGGAGCTTAGTGAAATATGCAAGACACAGGCACGTTTCTAGTCTGGGCATTTGGGTGAAATTTGCGTCAGGCGCTAACTTGCTAGTAGCTACAATGCGACTGCGAAATAAAGCCTGGTCCTCAGACGGAAAGTAGAGGCTCGCCACCTGAACATACTCTCGCTGTCATCGTTGATATATCTCCCACTGGCGGCGCTTTGAAGGTTCACATGGCATCGGATAACAGCTGGGGAAATGTGTTCGTGGGCATGGTTGGCATAGACGAAGGCGTCGAAAGTCTTGTCATAGTGCCATGGAAAACAGAATGGTACTATCGCTCTATTGGTTCTATTACGCTGAAATATGCGGTGAAGAAATAGAGCCCTTCGCTCCTATAAATTTCACATCACCTGCTGACGTTGAGCGCTGAAGTAATCGCACATTTCCGTCGAGAGTGTTATAGTAATGAATGGCTTTGATTGTCCATATGGCTCCGTCAGCCATACCTCGCCATGGACCTGGCCAGACTCGATAATAGTGCCAGCATCGTCGATCGACAATTTAAAGACTCGCCCAGATAGAGTGCCTTGTAATATTGTAAGTCAGCGGTGAATATGGACAGAGCACGATATAGAGAGAGCTGCCCGTACTTGATTCATGCGTAGGAAGCTCCATTTCCTGCTCTGCTTGGGATTTGCTGGCGTTTGGTCTCCCACTTTTGAGCTTCTTAGTTGCGGATGTTGAGCCCGACTCTGGCACGGTTTGCTTATGCACTTGCACAGACTGCGGATGGTAATCGTCCTGATTTGCTTGAATGGGTAACGTCGGACTTTGTCGAAGGGTTGCTCGCTCTGCTGGCAGTTAGCGATCAGTAACATCAATGACGGATAAAATTCGAATTACCAGTAGCATCAGAGATCTCCGAGATCCCTCGCTTCTGGGAAGAACTCATCAACACTTGGATAGACTGTTTCTCACATAATTCACCGGCAACACTAGTCAGCCCACGGGGATGTGGGGCACTCTGCCACCACTTCCGAAGCCTAGGAATGAGTCCCCGCTGCGTCACAGTGCCCATGTTTGTAACAGTGACCGTTAGGGTACACAAAACGAACACCTCGGAACCTACTCCTTGAAGAATGTCCGTTAAGAGGTTGCGCGCTCGTGCCCGTCTAGTCCGTGTTTGACTTGTCTTCGTGGTCAGAGTAGCTGGGTCTTCTTCTAGTAACTTCTTGCATGACTCGAACTTGCTTTTTTGTGCGGTAACCAAGGGGTAGGTATCGTCATCAAAAGTTGCGAGCTCCGATTTCAGCTGGCTAATCAGCCAGTCGGCGGTGAGGGCGCCCTTGGGCATTGCGTTATTTTAATGAATGCGATGGTTGAGACGTGAAGAGAGGTGTTTTGCAATTTAATAGAACGAGGTGGGATGCGATAAGACTAGAGAGATACATAACAGAACGGGAGTGAAGGTGGCGTGATCAATTGTGATGCGATGTGATGTGATGTGATGTGATGTGATGTGATGTGATTAGTTCCGCTGATTTAACCGATCCGATCCTAGTTGAAGCGCGCTAACGTAACTCGCTTAAACTATGCTAACGTTTTATCATCTACACCAACAGTGCATGAAGCTCGTATCGTATGCTAACTCTTTGAGGCATTCATATTTTCAAATTCTTCTACATAGATTGTTCAGAATGTTGTAGCCGTAGCTGCATAGCCCCCAACGAGCGAGATGGCATTTGCTGACGTCTCCTATTCTGATAC
The DNA here is from genome assembly GCA_022204955.1 of Macrophomina pseudophaseolina. Taxonomy (NCBI): domain Eukaryota; kingdom Fungi; phylum Ascomycota; class Dothideomycetes; order Botryosphaeriales; family Botryosphaeriaceae; genus Macrophomina; species Macrophomina pseudophaseolina. The sequence continues at coordinate 27,724 of JAJJID010000397.1, read as the reverse complement.
GCCAAGACACTGGAAGTCTTTGCCCAACTATAGTAGTCTCGCGTCCGCTTTCCGGTCTCTCGTGAAATCATGGCTTTCGGGGGGGCTGATTGCCCAGAACCATTGTTCCTGTCCGAAGAGGCCTCATCCTACATGGAAGTTAGCTTGTTCTTTGGAAGAATATGGCATTCCAACCTGGCAATAATATACATCAATTTCAATATCTTCTTTGTTGTTGTCATACCCAGTACGAAGGATATAGTCGAGCGAGCCTCCATTGACAAGATGTGCGACGTTTGAGAGAAGTTCTGCAGGAGGCCGCCGGACAATTCTGGCAGGGTTTTCCTCGGGTGTTTCAGCAGGCGCTGTGTTTGGATGATCTGAACGAATTCCATGGAGCTTAGGCTGCGATGCATCACTGACTAGGACCCGACTCCAGGCCTTTGCAGTCTTGGGATGTTGAATACTCTTGGTTGATGGCATTGTGGATTTGCTGGCTATTCACGGATAAGTCTCGACCGAGGGAGGAATTAGAATATCTACTCTGTCAACCGGCATCTCGTGACCGCACAGTGTTCCATCGACTAGGAAGCGAGAGTGATGCAAAGCCACGCCTGGTGGGGTCTATGCAATGCGAGGGAAGTTTTTGCACGGATTGAGCTGCATAAATGCAAATTATGAGAAGTGGAGAACCTCATGATTGCATTGGGTAACCCTCAGCCTCACAGATATGGCGTACGCCCAAACTGGCGCAGCTAGCCAGCTGCCTACAGCCCCCATCCAATCCCTTGATGCGATGAAGCCATTAGCCGAACGGAAAGCCGCGGATTGCTAGCTATGAAACTCACAAGATCCAATAAGACCGTAGTATGGCTGTCCGAATGCCCTACCAAAGCTGCCCTGGGCATGCCGCCTGTTGCTGTTGGGTGTTTCCTGAGTACATGAATCGATAGCACCGGATCCATTGGCCCTGGAGGGATCATAGTGAGTGGCGTGGTATGAGGCACGGATCACTAGCGGCAGGCGGCAGCTGCTAATTATATCCTATTACATGCAAGACAGCGTCTAGGCACGTTGCTATCGCGGAAGAGCTTGACGCCTCCAGTGTATAAAGGACTAGTACTTCCTCCAGCAGCACATCGAGCACCACGTAGCATTGACCACAAACACATCGTCCGCCAGCGAAAAAGGAATACTCGATGAACACCGAAGTACTGGATGAATCGAGCCCATGGCACTCGGATACACTGAGCGAGGAGGTTGAGATCCCCGAGAGTTCCCTCCGCAGATCTCCCCAGGTAAAACAAAGCCAGGTAAATAATATCTGCTGCATCACTAAATTATTGTTCTAGGAGCGTATCACTCCAAAATCTATTCGGTTCCTCTCGCATCACGGAGTCACCGGCACGAACAGTTGCCTACCCGTCAGGTCGCAAGCCCCGCATGTCATGAACACGAGTGATCTATTCAAGGTCCAACCTGGCCAAATCTCCTACCTACCGGTAGCTGGCATCACACTCATCGTGACCGACGGTCATTCAGATCCAGGAAGAGGCCCCTCCAAACAATTATTCGCCACGGAGTATGATGAGCGATGGTTCTTCAGGAATGGTGCTTGTGCGGTGTCACTTGCGGCCCGCGATCTCTCTGTGATCATACACCGGCCAAGTTGGCTAAGTGACGGCACTATCCCGGAGATTCGTGAAGCCCTTGGACCCGTGGAAGTTTGTACGATCAATCAGGCAACAGCAATGGATGGCTGCGGTAATCTCGGAACTGCCTACAGGCTCATCAAGGTCAGAAGTGAGAATCATACTGCGACCCAGATGCTCACAGATGCGTGCCGCGGAATCTCAAGCATCTCGGTCATGTTGTGGGTTCGGCTGCGATATCCCTACAACCCTAAGGTCGAAGACGACATTTTGAACATTTGTCGAAAAAAGAATTTGAATTACTACATCGACGGGAGCGACGACAAAGTCATTATGTATTGAGCTATCTGAATTGGGATTCGCAGGCGGGCCCCTTGATTTCGTTCCTCTCTGTACGTGCGAATATATAGCTCTGGTAGCAGTCCGCAATTGTTCTATCCAATCGAGATTTTCTTGCCCTTTTTTCACTTGGTGGCAGCTTTTCTCGGGCGCTGACAGCTTTACCTCCAGTCCATCTTCCGGCACGGGCAGGAACAAACTTTCTCAACCGTGAGGGATTTCCGCCGCATGCCAACTTAGACGTGGTTGCAAATATCCTCACGCGAAGAAAGCTGCCTTACGAGCTAGAATGCCCACGATCGATGGCATAGTGGTTCTTTTGCCCGCCCAAGTGTCGAAGTGTTATGGAAGAGGGGTTGGGATACCGTGACGAGTCACCGTCTCGTGATTGCACAATCTTCTGCCGCATAGATAATAGAATTTATGCAGTCCATATCTGCGAGAGGCTATGCATCCCGGATAATTCTTCCACATGGATCCAGGTGCATGTATGCGAGTGGTCGGTGGAGAACAACATGCTTTCATCGGGCGGCTCTCCGCCTCGAACGTATGGCGCAGATCTAAACTAGCACAGCCAGCCAGCTGACTGCAGCCCTCGTCCAATGCCTTTATAGGATAAAGCTATCAGTGGGTCGGAGAACAGCACCTAACTTGCGAAATGGGAAACGAGACCGTAGCGTGGCGTTCCGAGTCAAACCTGCTCCAATAGTATCGCGTGTCCTTTGCGATCAGAACTAACACGAAACGAAGTCATTAGTCATATAACAAAACTTAAATCCACTCGCCAGCCTCTCCAGTTACCATTATTTCCACTAAACCGCCATCTCCGCATCAAAGCCTTCCAATGATGGCGTCCCGCTCTAATCACTCTCGAAGACCTAAATGGAATCACTCTCCGCCGAATCTCCCTCCCCCGCAGCCTGGCATTTGTGCACAGATATCCCGTCTGGCTTCTGAGAAGAGTTCAGAGCAGGCTAAGAATCAAAGTGTTGGTGTACTCAAGCTCATCAACAATAAGATCTATAAGCTGATCAAAGAGAAGAACCAAGAAAATTCTGCAGGCCAAGGAATTCAAGACAAGGGGAAACATGGGGGCGATATTGATCACAAGATACCTGACGGATAGAAAATCCTTCTCTCGGCAGATCCGAGGCGTCTAGCAGATGCCTCTTGTAACGTTAAGATCACACTCTACTGTGGCTTCAGGAGACTGGATAAGGTTGCTTGGTCAGGTTAGACGATTATGGATTTTTTGCAAGGAGTAGCCGTTATTTCTGTCTAAAATCAGGATGGCGTGTAGCAGAACGTTGGTTAGGGTCCAATCGCTTCGTCAATGGTGATGATGCGCAAAACCCGACCTGCTGAGCTACCGTGTCTTACTTACATATGTGGGAAGAATGGCGCATTGTGAGCCAGTCGAAAAGCCCCGCCTCAACCCAAACTACCAGGGCATGCAAGCTATGCGTTTATGGCCACGAGCCACCCCGGATCCCTTGCTCTACATTGCAGCCTGGACTCATATACTGGTCTCTTCCCCCGAGGCCCAAGCGCAAAGAAAATGAAACGCGCGACTAAGCCGCCGTCTCCCTCCCGGATCTATGCACCCGCCTTGTTGAGGGGGCAGCCGCACTATTCTGGATATGCCGATATATGACTCACCTGGGAGCATTCATGTTGCTTACGATCGGCCACTGAGTCAGTAATATGACCCACCCGCCCAACAGCTCGAGTTTGTTTGTTTATCAGACTGCCTCTCTGTGGCTTTAAATGATGGATCATCCTCCCTACAATCGTGTGATATTTCCAGAAGTATCAACCCCCAAAATTTCAGTTCGCTGCCGACATGGCAAGACGGCTAAATCGAGAGAGGCCACCTACCAGGTCCACTGAGACCGACGTGTCTAACCCCGACGAGGTAGTCTCCCTAAGCCGAAGAAAACTAAAGTAAGAATGCTCACGAACTTAGGTGCCGCGGTGGTACAATCATTTGCCTATGGAACTCAGGCTTATCGTCTACGAATACTTGCTCCTCTCCTACCCGACCGGCGTCCGCGCCCCTCATTTCCGGATCACGAAATCTGCAACAGGTCCTCAGCTCGCTTGTGTGGACAGTTGGAAGTACATCAAAAACGACAATATAGCCGGAGTTCTGAACTCTCACATCTTCCTCGGCACATACTCGCAAAAGCGGAGCATTTACCATCACCACCCTGGTCATCGCTATCCAAATGATGCGGAGCTACCTGTTGACGAATGCGTTCCTCCGGTGGAAAGATGTGAGAATGTACGGAAGGTATCGGCAAGATACAACCAAAGGTTCGACCCGAGCAACGCTATGGCGGATATCTTTCGATACGTTTCCTCTCTCTTAAAAACTTTTAGCGAGCTCGAAAACGTCGACTTCACGATTGTGATCCAGAATTGGTGTCTGTGGTTGCCCATTCTACAACATGGGTCAGTCGAAGATGTGGAGAATTGGATCCGATCTTTGGAAGAAGAAGCGCCCAAATGTCTTACTGTGGTCCTTGAATTAGGAGACAGGACCCCAACCGCCGTTCATGAATGGAACGTGGCAGGGCGGGAGCTTTTCGAAAGTTTTGATGGGGACGTGGTCAACAAGGCATTGGAGAGAATTTTTGGTCTCTAGCTGAACCAGTTACGACCGGCCGTGGAAACCAGGAGCATGGAAGCATCAACTAAGAGGCATTGTGAGGCATCTCGTCTGCGAGTAGCGGCTGTCTGCAAGTTCATGTGTTTTACCGCCGTAGTATAGGAAGCGATCCTTGTCCTGATTTCGTAACCTTCCTACCACCTGATTCCATCAAGAGCCTTTCTTAAGTGTTTTCTGACCAGGGCGAATGGAAGCTCCTAATAGAACTCTTATTTTGGGACGGTGAAGACATTTGCCACAAAAGAGTAGCAGAACAAACTCCAAATAATTCATGCGCCACGTCTAACACTGGCCACTATAGAGCTCTCGTTCTCCTTAGAGCTGCCTAATCAGCTTGCGCAGAACTTTATTGAGCAATTTTAGGCCGTTTATGCTTGCTAGGCTTGAGAAGCAGTGGACCACTACAGGAAGGATGATAGGATAGACAGGGTAGCTTTGCCCTCTTGTTTATTTAAGAATCCCCAAGCTAGTGTTTTTCGTGATGTTGTATAGTTGTTACTCCCTGTCCAAGAGAGGTTCTGATGTTACACGTACGCGGTGCCTTTCGGGCTGGGGTCACCTGTATGTACTTCGCCGATTCCGCACTGAGGTAATGCGTTGATTTGCGAGGTGAGCCCGACCATTCAAACGTACTAGCCGGTGGTGGCAAAGTCGTATTGCACCTATGGAGTTGCCCGCTCGAAAGCATTCAGGATCATCTTAGGCAAGTGGAACGCTACCGCGCAGTGCAGAGGTGCAGGAATGGGGCGAGTTTCAATTGGATGGCTTAGTTGTCGTATCATCCCTCGTGGTTGAAGCCTTATCTACCATGTCCCTGGCAGCGCCAGATATCCAGGGACGGACTGTATGTCGCCTGTTGTTTGCGCTCGTGAATACACGAAAAGTGTGCAATACTGTGCTAGTGTGGGGGCGCGATCGGTTTCGTTTTAAGGTTTGGCAACTGCTTAACGCGAAGCGCGACGTGTGGTGCTTTATAGCCCAAGCCGTGCGGCGAAATCTCCGACTCCAGGCGACTTCCAGAGAGGTATCGATAATAGCTCGACCAATTTGCAGTGTTTACGACGGTTAAGTGCTGCTCCTTGTCAGAAGGTGACTAAACAGCACGCTCAACAGCCTTACCTCCTTGGAACAGAGTGCGGCTGCGTGGGGTTCTGAAGCGGGTTTTTGCCGTTCTTTGATGTAGTTCTTGGTAGGTTGGCCGCTGCAGTGGTCGCAGAAAGATCATACATGCGGTTGCCCGCCTTCTGTCAGCAAGTTCGCTTACAAGTCATACGCCTGACCCTTTCAGATTAAGTTAAAGTTTTAGAATGATGATATTATCTTAATGAACTGTGTCAATGGATACTGTTTTAGCTAGTCTATTTTACGATAGACTACTTGAGGATACGGTGGTGTTGCTACCGATCCCAATGCCGTCCTGGAACACTTGAGAATTCCCAACTTTTTCCGGCGAGCTGAGACAAATATGACACTTCCTCACTGCGATGAAGGTGGGTTTATCCAAAGTCCCCAAGAGCACCACTGATAGTGTGCAAGAAGAGAACATCGGCAGCGCCTGTGACAGATAGCTAAAAGGTTCTGCTGCATGGCTGCAGACAAAAATTGCAGGAGTCCGATCGCGGGCAATTCGCGTAGCTTCGGGGCTTCCATTCTCTCTAAAAAAGCTCAGAATATCCACATCCGAAACCTGAAGGTCCAGATGAAGCCGCACAATGGATTTGTGAGGGCTTTGCGCGCCCGGGAGGAGCGAGCCGATCTGCTCTCTTATCGACTGCCTAATCTCGTCATAAATGTCTCGAATTAATCCGTTTAATGTGTCCGAAAGGGCTCGCTGATATGATCGTAGGTCTTCGAAAGCAATTACTAGAATGATATCATAAGTTCCGTGATACCCTCGAGTTTTTCCGACCAAGTAATCGTGGAGCCTTGCCAGGCCCTTTCCATAGAGAATGAAGCTACACCCATACAGCCTATTCCAGGTGGTTATCGGATCCAAGCTTTTGAATAGGAAGTTCACGGGATTCAGGCAGTATTTGATATCGGTAAGGTCTGCTTTGTGCCTGTAGCCATTGTTCCGAGAACGTAGGAGGTTGATGTAGTCTTGCGGCTCAAGAAAATATCGAAGTCGCTCTAAAATAGAGTACTGAGAAAGTATTTCATCCATCAATACGACACGAATATTGATCTGCCTATGGACCAGCCACGCGCGAGTCTTCCACGCGCAATAAATACGCACAACTGTAAATATCAACCGGCTAGAAAATTTCTCGAGGCAGTAGTACATATATGACCTGAAGGTCTTCAACTCACAGCTGACCCGGTATCTGCAACGCAAGATGCACCCTATATTTGCCATGATAATGCAAAGCCTCCGTCGTCGAATTCATCCACTGATGGAGCTTCGGACGGGTGATCCTCATCCGGACTTTCCACGAACGATGCTACACTACCACCTTCTAACAGAAAATCAGCTGGATAGCATTGCTGCATTCTACTCGCAAGCGGTGCGCGACGAGCATTCGGGCAGCTATCCCAGGCCAATTGACTGGAATCATGAGGCTCTTGATCACATGGATGATGAAGAACGAGTTTCTATGAAGCGTAGGCTTATCGGGCAGTTCATTGGCGTTGTATCCTAAACTAGCAGATGTAATGAGCAGGCGTGATTTAGATTTATGGTACATGTCGGTGTTGGCCTGCGATAACTTGTTTCGAAATGTAGCAATTCCTGGGTAAAGCCCTACGTGATGGCCAATGCCATAGCGACGAGCGAGGGACCACCAACGTGAACTAGTTACAACAAAGGGATGTGCGAAGAGGTGGACCGCGGTAAGCTCTTGCTTCCCTCTAATGGAACATGGAACCACAGGCGCAGCAAGTCGTAGCAAGTGAGCGCATCCGACGAGCCCCGACATTTGACCAGGATTTGATAGCGCAGGGATCAAAACTCTAATTATCTCCGGCTGTGTGGGAGCAAGGCATCAGCTGAAACGACCTGGGTCTTTTACCCCATAGACAGGGAATCCTTGTCAAAACCTGCCAAGCCTCACTATAACCTTGCGCGACCCATCACCTCTTCAAATTTCACGTTTCTCCTGCTGTGCCGCAGCGCTGCCTTCGGGGGTTTGGCCATCACCCACCTCACCTCGCGCATTCGTCTCCTCATCTTCCTTCTCGCTCTCTTCCTCCCCCCCTCTGCTGTGCCGTAGGGCTTTCTTCGAAATACTGCCTACCCCCCACTTCACATCGTGTTTGCCACCGGCTCGGTCCTTTCCTCCCTTCCCTGTGCCATATGTCGCTCTTGACTGAATCTCGCCTATCGCGATTCACGTGTATGCCTTCATCTTCGCCATATTCTTCACAGTATTATGCTCCATCCTTGAATACAGACTTGCGCCCACACTAACAGTTATCTCAGCAACATCTTGGGCAGTTCAGAGACATGGTAGATGGCTAAGGATATGGCCCAGTTCAGTGAGAGGAGGAGAAAGTAGATGGCATTGTTGATCACGTGTATCTGACTTCCCTGACGGCACGATGAGCGTAAGGGGAACTCTCCCACCATTAGGCTAAGAATGCATGCATGAAGCCACATTCTTCATGCCTCTCCACACACACTACGTTGGCTAAATTGTCTATTTCCAGCTATTCCTCGGCCTATATCAGATTCTCAGCTTCATTCTGTTCTGCCGTTAAGGCATACACAAGAAGACGCTTCCTCCGTCCAAGTAACCAACGCCAACGAGATGTTGCCCGTCGTAAGGGCAGGCATAGCTTTTAGTATCTGTATTCGTGTCGCCACCAGCTCTGCATGAGAAATAAATCCCGCTAACGATGGTTGAGACTCCGATCGAGTCGACAGAGTAACCTTCATTAGCCTTTAGGCAAAATGAGGAGGTCGTATCCTTTGGCATAACGCTCCAACATGACTGATTCGAACCATTACCGACCGTATATATAAGCTCTGTTGGCTGAATGGTCCTGGCAAGGCTGAAGTACGAGTCTTCGTTTGCTTTGAAGTGCGCCTCGCCGGAGCCCAACGAACAAGCGATGCTTGAGAGGCCGGGTGCTTTGAGGTTTGCAGGGCTGCAAAGTCCGGAATAAAAGAGCGATGCTGCTGCCACAACGGCGACCGCTGAACCTTTAGTGTACATTGAATTTTGTTGTGCCTGTGAGCGGATCCAGAGCGAGATCCCCGACCGTTCGGGGAAGGCCACTGCATTTATACCGTGAGGCCCTCGAAATATTTCCGCATTATCGAACACGACTTTAATATGTAAGAGAACAGGGTAGGATAATTACTAGAATGTTCAAGGCGCCTATAAGAATGTTTTACTGTTGCAGTGAGAACTTTTGTCGCAAGGGACATCGAATATTTAAGATGAGAATAGAGCCCAGCAATTCTGCTTTACTGGTATAAATATGGGTGGCGGCTCACACGTTGACTGATCAGGTACTCGCTGACATTATGAGACGAGCGGCAAGCAATGCCTGGATTTCCCTCAGCAATGAGCGGAACGACTGGTTCATCATCGACCATGGAGCACTGATGCAGTGCAAGCCCTCGTGTGGGCGTCCTCAGTACCCAAGGACGGTGCTCTTCATCGGCCACGAGGCCAAAACGAGGGCGCTCCGGGCCATTTTCCCTTTCAACAACCATAACAGAAGGAAGAGAGATTCGTTCACTAACCTCGTGTGCGATGCACTCACCTCTGAAAGCGAGAGGCCGATACTATTTTCCGAGCTAAACTTGGTTCATCCACCAAACTCTAAAGTTGGTTTTCTCGACGGCTGCAAGAAGCACCGGCTCCAATGGGTCGACGAAGCCGAGCAGAGAATGACTGCAGATGAAGTCTACGACACTCTTATAGCTCAAGTTATCCTCCCGTTTTACGACGTCGTGTGTTTATTCGCCGACGACTTCAGAAACCATGAACATGTCGCTCTACACGTAACAAGGTGGGCTCAGAAGGCGCGTCCTTCAACGGTGCACAGCAAGCCCAGATTTGTTATATTCAGCAGCTCACCGTTCAATCTCGACCAGTTCCCGCCGCACTTGTCCTTGTTCTCACATGTTCGTGCAAACATACAGCCGCAAAGCACAGAGCTCTCCTACACGGCCCAGTGCCTGCGTCTGCGGGACACTGTCCTTGCGGAACTTGACAAGATGCAGGAAATTAAGTGTGGCAACCGCCTTCAGTTCGAGCTGCAGCATATGACCGCTTTGATGGATAAATCGCTGGAACACTTCTCCTTCGGCGCCCCTTTCGACCCGGCACGGGCAGCAAAAGAGTTCAATCCGGTAGAAGAAGAGTTCTCCTCACACCTGGCGGAGGTAGTTCGCGTACAAGGAACTCAATCTGAGGTTACGGAGGCAATGGTGATCAAGTTGATTGCATCGGCGATCCTGCTGGATGCGTACCCTTCTGGAACGCACAGTATGTTCTTTCTCCTCTCTTTGACATAGCCCGTCTTCCTCACCCTGTTTGAAGTAAAAAGAACGCTTTGAAAAAGAGGCTAATTCTTAGCGACTTAGGTTTCGATCCGAGGTACCTTTTCAGGGCTGTCTATCGCTCCTTTTGCTTGGAAGCCTTTGAACGCACCCTAACACCTTGGCAGACCCAGAGCCAGGCCAGATGCACCCTTATAGAGTCGGAGATGTCTGCAATATTCGAACGAATGAGCGAACGGGGAATGAGCGCAGCAGAATCACACGAAGCCGTTCTAAGGGAGTTTGGCAGGCATTGCTCGTCTCTCAAGAGTAATCGGACGTGTTTGTGCTGTCTGCGGCGGAAGCCTGAGCACGTCCTATCCTGCGGCCATGCGGTCTGCGAGACTTGCGTGCGAATTTTTGGGAAACGCCTTTCTAATCGCGAGTATCACTACAGTTTGTCTTCCTGCATCTTTTGCGGAAGGGTTGCTCTGCTGTTGGTGAAGCAAGTACCTCCGACAGCCTCCGTTCGGGCACTTGCGATTGACGGAGGGGGCGTGGGCGGAGCTTTCTCTCTGGAAGCGCTGAAAGCCATCGAGATGGCTATGAAGCATCCCTATCTCCTCCAAGATGAGTTTGATTATGCAATAGGCACGAGCTCAGGTGCGTAACCTTTCCAGCAACGCCTTCTACTCCTAACCTAATCAAAGGCGGCCTTATCGTCCTTCTACTATTTCTTGGACGAAAAACGACGAACTTCTGCATAAGTACATTCGACGTCCTCGCACGCCGAATTTTCTCTAGGCGACTAGGGCATAGACGAACTATGACATCACGAATCGCGAACTTGTTTGCATTCTGCTTGAGAGACAGTATACACGACGTGGAGCAACTGAAGGACTGCCTGCAGGAAACTTACGGTACGACGAAAAAGCTGTTCGGCAGTCGCGACTCTCCGCTGTCTGGCGCGAAGGTGGCCGTGACGGCCACGACGGTTAGGTCCTCAAGCCTCTGCATATTCTCGAATTACAATGGTTTAGGGAAGCGAAAAGATGACTGCGGTGCGTGCAACAGCCGAACGTCAGAACAATGAGCTTGGACTGATCGAACTCAGGATATAACCACATCAGACCTTTGGAGACTGAGAAAGAAGTCTCTCTTTGCGACGCGTAAATATATGTCTTCCTAGAATGTGGTGATTTGGCTGACTGCTTCAAGGGCTCAAGCGACTTCGGCAGCACCTGCGTAAGTGTTTCACCGTTCCATTCGGCCAGAAGTCGTCGGAGAAGCTGACGAGGCTTAGGATATTTCCCATGAAGTACATTGACGGCATTGGCTGCCACGTCCAGGACGGCGGGGTCGGGAAGCACAATAATCCTGTCAGTACCGCCTTCTCGGAGGTAAGGATGATCTGGGATACCGGTGTGGATGTGCTACTCTCGATTGGCACCGGTTACGTGCCCGAGAACAATGCACTTACGGACTCCCGCCGCAGGATACTAGACACATCTATTCCTCGGTGCTTCCGATCCTGGGAATCATCAAGAAATGGGCAGAGGATCTGGGACGACTTCTGTAGGCACCTCGGGCAGGAGGAGAAGGAAAGCTATTTCCGCATCAACGTTCCTCTCGACCGCGCACCGGACTTAGATGCTGTGGAATCCATGCCTGAGATTCGGGCTGCTGGTGTCCGTTTCTTAGAAGGCGTGGATATCCAAAGCATCCGCCGGTCTCTGCTATCCTCCGCATTTTTCTTTGAGCTAGACGAGCTACCTGTTGCCGAAGGTGCAACTCTCGAGTGCCGTGGGTCGATCCGGTGCCGGAGCCCCAACAGTCGAGCACTCATCGAAGGCCTAATATCAGACTTTCCTTATGCGCTCTTCCAGAACCAATCGCACGAGACGTTAGCGTTCGTGCGGGATGCTGTCAGGTGCCAGGAGTGCAGGCTCTACAGGATTAGGGTAAAGTTTCGGGTCGAGTCGCTCGACCAACCTGTCGTTCTGCATCTCAAGTTCAATGATCGGTTCAGCAGTAAGGTAAGCGGGTTTCCCAACTCCATGTCGTGGTTCGCAGGACGACAGGGACTTTACAGTCCTTTCGGAAGGGCGGATCATCAAAAATCTCTTCGACACTGCGACTGTTCTACAAGTAAGGCATACCCAAGGAAGAGGAGGGCTTCGACGCAGTTGGCAGCTCTTTGCCGAAATACGCGCTGGGGATCTTGAGCCTTTGCCACCCGGATGAGAGATCCGTCGCATGGCTCACTAGAGAACGGCTGACAGCTTGCACGCAGCAGTCATTCAGCTTGTCTCTGCAGTTCTTCCTTTAGCATTGCACCTGTGATTTTCATTCCTTACTATAGTGCGTGCGTTGGGGCAGTAATAAGTTTTTGTATAATTTGAATATGGTTCGTCAGTGCGGACACAAGTATATTTATATCGTGTCTTTGATACAGTTAATGAGGCAGTTAGTATTCTACTTGTCCGATCCATCGTCACAGGGCCTGCTTTGACAAACAACTTCATTATCATCTTACTCCTATAGACCAGTCGATGTAGAGGAACACGACTTTCTTTCCTGACTGCACGGCTGTCCGCAACTGTATTACTATGAGAAACTCTGACCGACGTACTGCCAAGTATAGCCCAGATGTCTTTATCTCATCGTTCGGTGTTGGTAGGTCAAGCGCTGAGAGATCGCTTAGTGTCCTCGCTTGCGATTTGCTTCTTGCCGGAGGTGGTGGGAACGTTGTAGGATGCAGTCTCTCAAACAGCCGCCCCCTCTCTTCCCCTCCTCCCACCTCGCACACACCCTAAGATCATCCCAACAGCAGCGGTTAATGAAAGGTCAGATTTTGTAAAGGAAGAATGCGCTGCCAGGGAGCTTCACAGGCTCCTAAGTTTTTGGCGCGACGGACGTAACATCTGCTAGGAGAACGCCTGGGGATCAGGCGTCCGCCCATGTACACACAATCTCTTCGCCTCTTCGGTATTTTTGCGCACCCTTCTGCATCCGTATCCAACTCCTTCGTCTTAAATTTTGCGATCCTCGATCCTCTACGCCTATCTCGGGAATCTTACTATTATTTGTGTGTGGGCGGGCTGGCACGCCACATTGTCGACGTTCAGCTGCTTTCACCCCTGCACTCGTCTCACATTTTCTCTTCCTGCCCTTACGTTTGTTACCCCACTTCAAGCATACCCACCTTCATTGACCTTTGTAACCTTATCCAACATCATTGCCGCTTGCCACACGCCCTGTCACCTGCCTCCTCATCGCCCTCATCGCCCATCTTCCTCACTGTGCTTGCCTTTATCCTTCCCCCGAGCTCTCCACATCGTCCACCTCTTCTTCCTTATCTTGCTCGCCCACATCGGTCCTCCGCTGCTCCTGTTTCGCGATGCTACCGTTATGATACCGTTTATTTCTTCTACCAAGTCGACTCTTTTTGTCTCGCAAATCATTATACCGCTATATACTCACTTCGTGGCTTCCGCGAGCCAGAGGCGACAAGCACAGCTTGCAGAGATGACGTCCTCATTGGGATCCATATTCATGACGAAACTGCATATGAAAACTCCTTCTGGAGAAATCGCCTCTCAACCTCCTCCCTTTCAACTAGTGTCAGGTGATTCCTCGTATCAAGTATTTACTGGGCCCCTATAGCTTTCACGGGGCCGAATGCTCAGAGAATTCTCTAAAGTCACAAGTAAAAAAAGTTATTTGGTGACTCGACGAACAAAAAAGGGTAAACACTTTTTATAAGGTAGCATATCAAATATATTAGAACCTGAACTTATTCTGATGGTCGCCATCATCATCCACACATTTGTGTCATGCACAGGGGGAAGATGTAGAATGGCTTCGAATCAAACAGCTAGGTTCGTGCACAAAACTACATAGTAATTCCTAACAAACTATATCCTAAACTTCTAGCTTCCTCATCTTTCTCGTCTTCATCCTCTTCACATCTTGTTCCTCCTCTTCAAGCGCTTTGAGCCTCTCATTCTCTTCTTTCGTCTCATGAAGCTCGTTGGTAAGATCTTCAATCTGGCGCTTGAGCTGTTCGGCGACGGCGAGGCTCTGCTGAACTTGCTCCCGGATGTACCCCGGATCTCTCACCTGCAGCATCTGCTCGAGATAAGCCACTGTCTGCTGGGCAAGAACGAGCTCTAAGGCGAGATCGGCCGTGCTAGATTCGTGAGAGTCCCTGGGACTGGAGTCTTCTCCCTTTACCGCGCGCAGCTCACGGCGCAATTCGTCGGCAAGAGCACCGCTCTTGTGGGCCGCCTCATAGGCGGTTTCAGCGGCGCCATCCGCCACTTTGCAGCGGGCTTTTTCCTGATCTAATGACTCCCGACACTTCTCTAACTCCACTTTGGTTGCCTCGAGGGTTGCATTGGCAGATTGCAACTCCGACTTAGTGACCTGCAAGTCCATCCTCATCGCCTGCATACCCTGGAGACTTGCCTGAGCATCACTTAGGCTTGCTCTAGTGATTCGAAGGTTATCATTGCTGGCTTTGAGGTCAGCCTGAAGCTCTGTAGTGCTGGCTTGCAGCTTCGCAGAACTGCAGGATCGCAGGTGCTGCAGCTCTTCCTGAGCCCTGTCAAAAGCAGCCTTGAACTGCCGGCTTTCATCAATCGCTCTATTCGCTGCAATGTTCGCATGTCGAGCCGTCTCGTGAGCATGCTGGACGCGGTTGTAACATTCGGCAACGATATCCCAGCCCGTCCTGCGGTGGCACGGGCAGAGCTGCGGCTGTAGGATTGTTAGGAGAAGCGATTCCCAGAGAATGCATACGGTGGCCTACCATGCCGGTGTGCAGCTGGCGTCGGGTATCCATCTCTGCAAAATGCTCGACTTTGTTGGTTGGCTTCTGCGTGTGAAGCTCCTTATATACCCCGAGGTGCCGTTAAATCCATTTGAAACGACCCTTGCTGATCCAATGTCTCGACTCCGGCCAGGAACACGCGAGCATTGCGATTGATTAGCACTGACGTACTTGATATGGTCTCTTCACGTAGCTTGGGAAGCAGCGCAGCAGTGCATGCACTGGAAGTGGTCAAAATTACGCTCAATCTGGACTGTGCACAAGCCGAGATCTAGAAATGTACCGCTGATATGATCGTTTCCACAGGAGTCTCTACCCTACTTATTCTTCAGGTTATCTAGAACAAAAGCTGTTGCCGAACAGAGCTCGTCCAGCATAGTCCCCAGATGCCACTGATCGAGCTGTCAGTCGATCGCCGGAACCCACGCGCGCCTCACTTACCTGCAATAACGAGATCTCATACTCGATATCCTCTCTCGGTTCGGAGAGCGATAATGACGTCGTAGCCCAGTTTGTAGTCACACACTGTTCGTTTAAGGGAAACCCCGCTCCCGGAAGGGGCGACGCGGCAGTCCGACTCTGATGCATCCGCTCCTCAACCGAAAGCACCTCCTGCTTACCACGCTCGCCGAGCGCTTTCTTCGCTGGTCTCTTCTCGCGTGCCTGCATCTTCTTAAACTTCATCTGCAAGGCTAATCCAGTCCTCAGCCTGGACTTGTCTCCAATCCTCGCGTTGTAGAGCTCGGCGATTGCCTCCCATGATTTACCCGGATATTCGGATTTCAAGTCGCGGAGGAGTTGTTCCTCTTTTTCAACGTACCGCTTCTTACTAACTGTCAGACTATTTTGCCTTACTGCCTCAGATCAACATCTACTCTTTGCCACCTCCTCACTACTCCTCATCTTCACAAGCATCGGATAGCAATATCGGCTTCTATTCTCCTCGGTTATTCAAGCACTCATTTATGTATATAAGCAAGCCTACTTACCTCCCTCTCAGGAGACAGGCAGAATCTACTCTCTTTTCTGACCTCACTACTCTTCACTCAACACAATCCAACACTAACCATCTCCTTTTTCCTTTTTTACTTTTTTTTTTTAAACAAAAAAAAAATGATGAGGACAGAATCTTCTGCTATAGCCAGATGACCCGTCCGGACCGGAAGATTTAAATGTACCCAGGCGACGCTCTTGGTTGTCCAAGATCCCTGCGCTTGCACTTGAAACGCCTCCCTGAGTGCTATAGTGCACGATCCAACAGCGATCATGTTGTAAAAGGCCTTCTGACGTCATCGATGCTTTGATTCTAACAGCGGCCCCGTCCAGCCTCTCCGCTCTGCTCTCCGAAATTTTCCTACCCATCTGGTCCGCTGCCCAGCGCATCCTACCACCCTTCCCCTGGCGCAGAATTAGATGGAGTTGCTGTCTAGTGTGATTTAGTTCAAAAAGCCTGACCTTCCAGGAGATGGCATGCATTTTATCTCGATATTCACCTCAAAGCACAGGATCGGAAAATTCAATCCAACATGAACGCTCTAATCGACTCGGACTTTCAGAAGGTCGTGGACGCCATTAATGATGCTACTCCCATAGATGGTGGAGCCAGTCATGCCGAATGTCTCGATCTTGGCTCTGCAATGAATTGGGATTTCGGTCTCGAGGCCATGCCCGGTAGTTACGACGCGACAGACACTGCCAGCAGCTGGTACTGCGACCTGCCAAACGCGGACCGAGCCTTGGATCGTGCAGAAGAACTCTGCGGCTCCGACAATCTGCAGGTCAGCAAGGACCCTGATCCTGTGCAAGCAATACAAGAGGAGCTCAGCAAGATCCGAGCCGAGCTCCAGGAGTTGAAGAGAGCTGTCGAGGCCGCTCTCGAGGTGAATGAGCAGCGGATCACGAACACCGAAAAGTACATCGACGAGCTGCTGCCCTGGACGCAAGAAGTACACGGCGCTATAGAGAAGCTGACTAGCCGCTCATTAGATGCGGGTAAAGCCGGCCTTAACAAGCTATCATCTACACCAGACGCTAAGTAGGCTTGAATAGAGGAGGTACATGTAGGCAGGCTGACATGAGGTCGAGAACTTTAACAAGAGCTGAAAGTGGTCTTGATTGCGCCCGATACTACATAGTCTTCCAGTGTTATATATGAAACGACAGTCAAGAACATGGAATCTGCTTTTATATTTCCAAATTGGTCACGTTCTCTGAAGACCGATTGCTTGTCAACATGCGAAATGGCCGTCGCGTCAACGCTGCAGCGGTCGCGCAATTTGGATCTCTTCCTCAAACGCGTTAGCTCATCATGTTTGCCCATGATTAAGAAATTTCACTCACCCTGAGGCCCAGCTGGACCAGTATCCTAAGGCCCTGGCTCGTATTCACTCCAATGAGGCTCTCGTTCATCCGTCACACAATCCGCCAAGCAGAGAAACATGCGCTCCACAGCCTGCTTGCAAGAAGTCCAGATGTCGGCACAGATAGTCGAACCGTCCAGCTCAGCTTGTGGGATAGAGACGCTCGATGGCTGTCGCCGGTGATCGTAGCGGTCAATGGATTGTTTTGCGTGAGGTCGTGGTGAGGGAGTAGCGGGTAGCTTAATCCGTGCCTGACGAGACACAGAACCATTGGGATCTCTAGCGTTCATTCGGCCTCGTTGGCCATTCTTTGAGTCCACGCTTGGGATATCGCCCATTTTGACGTACTCCATCTTCTACTGATTAACGAAAGCCTGTAGAAGAGCGGCAGCACGAAAAGGAAGAAGAAGTTTTTGGGAGAGAGGAAGCAACAGTTGGGCCTGTGGAGCCAAGCGAAGATTCATAAGAGTGATGAGGTACCGTCGACTAAGTCCCCTTAAGCCAATCCCCTTCCAAGCTCAGAGGATGTACTTACGTGACTGCAGCCTTCCGCCTGGCTGCAGGGCCCCTGGCCCGGAAAGAAAAGCGGAAGCGTTGATTAACTGTAGCTTACGGACGGAATAAGCGCCCAAGCCGCCTGCACCAACCCTTGACACTTGCAGCCCTCTCTTTGTTTCCGGCTTATGGATAATACAGTCCAGCGCTGGCTATCCTTAGAGGGCGATGAAAACTACACCTCCAACATTTTAGCGCCGCGTAGGACGTACGCTTCTGTTGGCTGAGATCGATGATTAGACATGTGCACCAAGCATAGTAGGGCTTTGATGGCGTGCGCTTTATGCATACTGGTGCATGGCGGAATCGGTCAGGGATATGCTAGCCGCGCCATCACGTGCACAGAATCGTAATGATAAAAGCCAGGTGTCTTTATACTTCTCCAGCATGCCAAACCCTCCGACCCCTTCAAAATCTCATAGTGATATGATGCACCGCAGCGAGGTAAGATCATGAAGTTAGAACATCCAGTGTGGGGTTGACTTTTCAGGCTCAAATCAACACGCAAGATGATTTTTCCAACATAGAGCTGCCTAAACTACGGGAGATCCACGAACACGGAAAGTCAGCCCTTAAGTACACGCGGGCCGAAACCCAAAGGGTTGCTTGCCTCCTCAGTGAGGTGAACTATTGGATGCGCAAGTTCGCTAGTATGATGGACGCTCACGCGGATCTTGTGGGAAGACATTCCGAACTCCTCCTTAAATACGACATCGCGGTCTCCCGCAACCTTGGTGACGGGCAGACGATTCTAGATAACATGATGCTGAAGAGAGAAATGGCACTCTACCAGGTGCCGATGGCGGAGGGATCTCCGTAATCTTCTTGGCAGTGTGCTCATATGAGAGGAGGCGAACGGCGGAGATAGGATAACGGCTCAAGGCATTAGTACGAACACCCTTAATGTCCATGACTGCGTCGTGCGTGCTGCACCTGCCCTCACCGAGGAAATTTCTCTAGCCTTCTCCGACAAGTCATGATTCCGTGCTGATCCGTCGGACCTGTTTGCCAAAGCTCGTCCGGGGATACACGCTAGGAGCGGCGCAGGCGACACATGCATCAGCGGCATCAACATAAGTGGGAACTGCTATGGCGTGGCGTTGCGGCACAGCAGCCTCGTGCGCTTGCACAGCTAAAGAAAAGCACGGTCCGAGCGTCGACAGGGGCTTGAGAGCCCTGGCGACCGCCGATCATCCACTATCCTTGTGCTTCGAAGCTCGAGCCAGAGGCTGCCCGGATACGCAGCTGACCTTTGGAAGGATCCTCATCAATTTTTTTTTTTTTTTTTGGAAGCATCAGAGTCGAGAATGTTTTTTGGGTACGCACATCAGAACGCTCACTCATTGGGAGGGCACGGGGAAGGCTCGAGAAGGCTGCTGAATTTACCAGAGTATTTATTTTACTGAGGTTGACAGGCGCATAACTACGAGACTCTCCTCCTTCTTTCTTTTCTACCCGCCCTTTCTCCGTTCTTTTCCTTCGCTCATCTTTGCGAAGACTCCAAATCAATATGACCATTGCTCAAAAGGCGGCAGATGGTCCCCCGGAACTGAACTCGATTGACGAGCGGATCGGCATGAACGCCGGCTCGACGGTGGCGCTTGAGGCATTGCATACGCGCGTAGGCTCTGGAAGCAAGACCTCGTCAGGCGATTTTCGCGAGAGGATTGAGGAGCTCACTAGGGAAAACTGCAGGCTTCGTCTGGAGATCCAGTTCTACAGGGACTGCTTCGTGCACTCGCAGCGATTTTTGTCTCGCGTAATGTCTGTTCGTACGCGCATCGAGGAGAGGTTCGCTGACGGTCGGCTCTCCGAGGGCGAAAAGCAGACACTCTTCGAACTGAGCACAGAATTGCTTCAGGCGGCATGGAAGGTTGAGTTAGGCATGAAAACGTCGCAAGAGGCGTGGGAGAGATTTTACATAGATAATATGCACGCGTAGCTGTAGCAGAACATATATGAATATCTACCTGTTTTTATCGTGTGTATGACCTATATAGTCAAACAAACCTTTTGTAGAATCTGCACGTCCACCAGAATCAAGGGTCTCCTCTACACTGGAAGCTCATGTGGTCTCTTCGGATGAGCTCCGACCGGCCGCGCCCTGGTTCGCCGCCTGGGGGTTGAAACTCCTCCCAGATGAGAGACACATCTCTGGGCGGGCTCTTTGCGAGCGCTCGCCTGAAAGCGGTGCCGTATCGGTTGTATGCGCTTACTGCAATCATTAGCGGCCGCTCGGCAATCTGCGCGGGCACTTACCCGAGATCACGACTTTTCTTCCATCTTCCGGCAGGACTTCTTCGACTATGGCTCCGATAACGGGTTCTTCGAACTTGGTGAGAATCCTTCGGCCCTGCGTCATCCCCGCTTGGCCCCTCGACCGGGGTAGATGTTGTTGTCTATCGGGCACGTAGATACAGATCGCTAGACGCTAGTCTCTATGTTAGCGGTGCGCACATTGAAAGTCTGACTTCGTGCACCTACACGCTCAATCCTATCCTCCTCTAGGAGTTTGTCCATGATAAGCTTGGCGTCTCGTTGCTGTCCTGCCGTGACGTTAGCGGCAACAATCATGAGCGGGTGACGAGGACTACCATCTCTGTCCACGCGCCAATGGAGCCGTATGGATGTCGCTTTGACTAACCCTTGCCTGTAGCCCTTGACAAGCTCGCTGACGTATAAGAGATGAGACCATATACCGATGCCGGTGGAAAATAGTACGACGGTGCCAAAATTGTCGAGGTTATGGCCACTGCCGTAAGGGCCGTCAATCCACGCGCTGACGTCGCTGTCGATCAGCTGCTCCAACACTTTTGTGAAGCCGTCCCGCGGTTGTATAAGGAGTGTCACCTCGAACGAGTCGCCAAGACGCCTCCACCAGGATATAGTGAATGGGTGCCGTTGGAAGATGGAAAATGCGCTAGCTCTCGGCACGGTAAGGTAGACGTACTGGCCGGCAGCCACCTTCCACGGCCTCGGAGACGTAATTCTTATCTGCAGTGCGTCGCCTGCATGGCGAACGCTGGCCGTCGTCCTTCCACGTGTCCAGCTAAAGTTGCGCCACGCGATGCGAAGCCACGTCCAGGACAGTGTGATCAATGGGAACGCCGTCGCAACAATGCGCAGGACCTTGGCCGTGATGGTAGCTGAGGTGATGTGGATCCAAAGGCCTGCGACGAACACCTTCCACAAAAGTGAGTGGAATGCGAACGCGAGCTCGTATAGCCTGCCCTGTACAAGGAGTATACCGGAGAGACAAGAAGCTGCAACCGCCGCTCCCCCCTAGCCCTGAGTTAGTGAGTGTTCCGTGGACGGTTTGGCTCTGTGCTTCGTGTGCTTAAGCATGAGATGTTGGGGATATCTGAGGGTGGCGGTTCAGTCAACTTACAGCAACACCGAGAGAGTTGGACCGGCTGAGATGGAAGCCTTCAGAAGAGATGGCGATCACAGCGTGGATGAGAACTTCCAGAAATACTACAAGGCCGACGCAAGCATGCAGGTGGCGCTGCCGAGCGAGGGACCAGCCAAAGCACCCTGCCACCAAACTAAGGGGCCCTAGCGTCAGGAAGATGACGTTAGCGAGCGCCACCAAACCCGCTCTAGATCCTGCTTCTTCGATCGATACCGTGCCTACTGCCAGAGGAACAGCGTTAGCCGCGACGTAGATGACGCCGAAGATTGCCGCAAGCCGCGAGACGGATCGAAACGGCGGCGGACTTTCCGAATAGACAAGATGGGCCAGAACTGTCGGTCTGAAGCGAAAGTACATGATGGTAGCAATGATACGGGCGAATCGCAGGGTCAGTAGCAGCGATAATAGACCGCCCAGCACCGCTGCGTACCAAATGGGTGCGTTTGCCCAGGACCCCATCTCCGAAAGGCCTGCCGCACCTGCCTCTCGTGCAGTGACCGCTTTAAGTACCCGCCACCTTCATGTACCTCAAAATATTTTCGGACGAAGGCTTGCTTGTTGTTGGTTGGCCAGGGATGATGGACACTTTTTGACCCAGGTCAATGCATGCTTATATATTATGCGGGTAACACCCACCTCCCCAGAACCGAAGAAAGTATGAGAATATCCGCAGTCATGGACTCCAAACCGACCCGTGCTTGGAAGGAGCGCTACAGAAAACGGATCATGAACTTCCTCCGCAGAGCTCACGAGATTGCAGCGCAGTTCGGGGCGGATATTTACGTCGTGGCCTACAAAGACGGTAAATACTACGCTTTTTCATCTTCCGATCGCGATGGCTGGCCGCCAACGGCAGAGCAGATTGTAGGTGAGCGGTGCGCAGGTGTAGAGAGACCGACTGACCCCGTCAGAAGAAATCCCTCCCACCGGCAGTCGTCAAAAAGCCTGACGATTTCCCCGTGTTCAAGTCAGACCAGCGCTCTGGCCGACCTCCGGCTTTGCCAACCCTACGGAAGCCACCATCGATGGCGCTCGCTCGAAATGGGCCAGAGGAAAGAAACCAGTGGGCTTTGTAGTAGATCTTAGCGAAATGAAACTTTGATAGCGTACGTGCTCTTAAGCGCCATATATTCATTGTCTACATATGAAGGATTCTGACCGCTGTTCTTATTTCCACTTTCTGCCCCATAACTTCGCTTGGTGTTACGTTGTGAACGCTGGAACTCTTCATGCAACTGACAAGGTGCCAGGTGCTTAGTTCTCGTGGCTTCTAAGGGAGTAGTCAGGCGGTGGTGAGTCCGGCGGGGAGAAATTCAAAGGCGTGGATGGCGGTGGCGAGCGATCTATCCACCGCCTGCGAAGAGGAGCGATCATCCCCCTCGGTCCCGAGTCCCGCGGGCGCTCTCCCCTTGACACCTCGAATACGATAAACCGTACCGTCAGCGAGCATATCTCCAACTCGAATCCGAAACGCATGAGCGATGAGCGATGGGAAACGCGCTAAGAAACGAAGTGAGCGTACAGAAGCTATAAAGAGCGATGAGCGTGGAGCTTATCGCGTTCACGAAGCTGTGGGCCAAGATATATATTTCTAGGCCATTACCTTTTTTCTTTACCCATGGGTCTGTGGTCAGAATAAGCGCCCAAGATAAATTCTGACCCCCTTCGATGGTGCTAGGAAGAAAAATAACCGCGGGCAGCGTTTACACATATATATATATAGCTCGGCTTGTCTATTGACTCTATCCTGAACCCGTCATGACTTCCTTTTCGCTCGTGGCTCTCAGTCTCTGCGCCTTCGCGGGCTCGTGCGAAGCGTTCTGGAGGATGCCCTGTCGGACTCGTACCGGCTTGGCACGGATGGATCCCATCATATCGCCAGGAATAGTATCAGAACATGCGCACGCAATCCACGGGGGAAACAGTCAGTCCCTCCTACACACCTTGCGAGTTGTGCTCACCACAAATTAGATTTTTCCCTCAACACCACGTACCCCGACCTGCTGGCTTCGAATTGCACTTCCTGCGCCGCTGTGCAAGATAAATCCGCCTACTGGACTCCTTCTTTAATGTTCGTCCACGCTGATGGAACTACAGAAGTTCTGCCTCAAAAAGGAGGGATGCTAGTGTGTGTGATCATACGGCGATACCTCTCGGCAGGGCTGACCGCAGCAGATACTATTTCCTACACGGCGAGACGGTCCAGCCGTTCCCTCCATATTTCAGTATGGTCGCGGGCAACTCAACAAGGCGCTCCTTCACCGCGTCGCAGTTTGACAGCTTAAGTCAAGATTCTCTCTATCAGCGAGCAATAGGTTTCAACTGTCTCAATTACAGCGCACCTGCGGAGCCTAGCCTGGCCCGGCATTATCTACCGCCGAAGTCATTCACGGACGCCCAATGCCTCGATGGTCTGCGGCTAGAGCTCATGTTTCCTTCGTGTTGGAACGGAGAAGCCAACGCGACCGACCACAAGTCACATCTCGCGTACCCGGACCAAGTGATGGACGGGAACTGTCCAGAAGATTACCCTCAACATCTCCCGGCTTTGCTTTTCGAGACAATTTGGGATACGTACGCTTACAAAGATTTACAGGGAGAATTTATTCTCAGCAACAAAGACACGACCGGTATGTGTGGTGCTTGATCGCAACGCAGGCTGGCGAGTTGACTTCTGACAGGCTACGGCTACCACGGCGACTTCATGAACGGATGGCGGACAGATATCCTGCAGCGGGCCATAGTTGAATGCACGGACATGTCTGGCATGATCGAGAAATGTTCTGTCTTCTCTCTGCAGCCGAACGAGGAGAATCCTGGCTGCGTTTTCACTCCACCGCAAGAGCTGGCGAACGAAGATTGCGCTGGGCCTCGAGACGGACTCTGCGGTAACATCACGGCCTAGCAGTAAAGTAAATGGGAAGGGCGAAAAATAAAGTGCATAGTGTAAGCTATCATCTACGGGACATTCTTGGTGTGTCCATGCAGGCAACACACGGCCAGCTTTGTGTTGGCGGGACACTTTCACTCTAACAGGTGTACTCTCTGCAGGAATCATCGGGGCAAGAGTAGTCCGAGTAGTCGGAACAATCGGAATCGTCATCGATGGGTGTTGCTGTCAGTGGTTAGCGCTTTAAGTAGTTAGCAGGCGTCCACCACTTACCGTCATTTGTATTCGGGAAGCCTTCAGTTTGGCCTGGCTGGATGGCTCCGTTTTGGACTTGACTTCCCCACTCAATACTAGCCAATCTGCGCTTCAGTGCCATATTTTCCATGATTATTGGTCCTGCATCTATGTTGTGAGAAATTGCGAGCTCGTATCTGGTGAGGAGGGCGGTGTGGTCGGTCTGGAGCTGCCCATATGCGGCTTGCAAGTTGGTAAAGGCTTGTTTCCAAAAGTTTAGCTGGCTCAGTAAGTGGTTCCCGTAGCGTGCATGCATCCGCGAATACTCGACAGCAGCTTGCTCTCGATTGTAAAAACCTTGCAGGGTGTTGAGGTCGATCCTCATAGAAGGGTGGCTGGGCGGATGGTGGGATTCCTGTGGTTTATTAGTCGAGGACTTCTTATGAGATTTTCAATACATTCCCGTCCCTCAACCACACTTTGGTCAGATGAGGTGGAAGTGGATGGTGCCATAAGCTCCGTCGAACTCTGCTGGGGCATTCTGTACTGTGTAGAACAGGATGGCGTCGTCGAGTGGTGCGTAAATTCAGAGCTCTGCTGGCCCATGGTGCCTCGAATAGAGGAGGACACAATCAAGGGTGCCATGGAATCAGAGCTCTGATTTCCCATGCTATAGTCAGAGGAGGGTTGGACTGAAGGTATGGACCCAGAGCTTTGTTGTCTCGCGAAACCCTGGGCAGAGGAGGACATGGCTGACTGCGACATGAGTTCGGGGTTCTGGCGGTCCATGGTATCTGGAAAGGCAGAGTTTGATAAAGAAGTGACGATATGCGTGCCTTGATGTTCCATATGATGCTGGGGTTGCAGAGCAAAAGACCAATGTGAGGATATCTTGATAGGCTTTATAGGCAAAAAGCAGGCCAGATTTTGGTGTGATCGTCGCCGTTGATCATCGCTCTGGTCATGAAACAGCTAAGGCTGTCCAGACATTCCTGAGTGCTCGATGCCGATAGTGGTGTGCGAGACGCCACGGCGCAGCAACATCGCACCCTGGAACCACCAACCTATCTTTGGCACAAAGCGGGTGACAACTCTTTTTCAGCTCGTCCTCGCCGCTCAACCCTGATGTTAGTGTTGAAGCGCGCGCCTGTATCAGTGCCGCAAGTTGTGAAAATAGAACACCGCGGTCACCGCCACCGTTGGAAGCGCTGGGCGCATTTGGGGAAACCAACAGCAAATCAGAAAGCTATAGACCAGAACGCTGTCGACGCCGCCGGATGGCATAGAAATCGAGCTATCACCCTCGCGACCAGGACCATTCTCTTTGTCACGATCCAACGGGGCATATTCTTTCTGTCACAGCCTTGTTCATGACTTGCCGTACGATGATGCCAATCCGAGCATCTCACGGCCGACCCTTTGCTCGAGCTCTTGGCCAACAATCGCCCGACAACCCGCCATTCCTAAACTTCTCTTCCACCTCTCCTCTAAGCTACACACCCTCGCCAGCGACGCTGCATCAAGCTTCCCGCACCATCTTACCGCACGTTTCCCTTGAGACCCATACTTCAGTTGTATCTGTTCCGACGCCACCCACAAATGCGTCGACCCCCCCAGACGGCTCCTTCACTGCAGCGGAAGTGCCCTGGGCCACCGTTGTCTGGTTTCCGCCCATGTCCGCCGGCAAGACGGCGGCTCTTGTAGCGGCAACCGTCGTTCCAGTCGCGCTGATAATTGTCGGCGCTCTGTTCCTCTCAAGATTCCTCTGGCGGCGGGAGACCGCCAAGTCGAGCGAGCTGGCGGTCGCTCCCCGCCGGCAATCAACGGTGCGCGGCGGTCGCTGGGCTTTGAATGCTGGACATCAGCGTGCCTCCCACACGATAACAACTCAAAGCCATCAGCTTTCCGTCGAGACTCCAGCAACAAGTCCACGTACTACCGCAGATTCCATCAGCCTAAGAAACGTGCCGCAGGGAGTTTTCGAGCGCCACTTTGGCGACTTATCGTTTCTTCTGGATGACAGCGAACAGTCAGACAGTAGCGGTAACTATGACAATGGAGACAGCAGCAGCATGGTGGACAGTAGCAGATGCAGCAGCAATTTTCTCAGCTCCGGACGATCAGCGGGCCGACAAGCCTCCTACTATATCCCTTCCTCCGTCTTAGATCTTGCATTTGTCGGACAGGAATTTGTGGAGCTGAATGCGAGATTTGGATTGCAAGTTTAGCGTTAGTTTAGAGCTATGCGAAATCAATTGCTCCCTTATTACTCCAAGACCCACCCGCGGTCGAACATCTACGAGCTCCGCTTGCGAAAGAAATTAATACAAGGGAACAAGTCAAAAGAAGGATGCCTTAGGAGGGGGTGCCCCGGCGCGTAGCCGGGTGATGCTGCGCTACATCGACTCAGTGACATCCGTATAAGGGTGGGTGGACATTTGAAGAGGTGCCGCCAAGCCTGCTGCTGTTAGTGGTTGGCGGTCTTCGCGGATCCCCCGGCTCCGGAATATCGGGACGCACCTGAGTCTGAATCGCTGCGCTTCGGAGGTTTCCTACCTCAGTCACCTGTCCTAGCCGATCCTACAAACCGAATGGTCGGAATAAGCTAGAGCTTAATCGCTGTGCCCCACGCATCTCGCACCTGAGTCAACGTGCCTGTAGAGATTGACAAGGTTCACAGCTCAAGTTGACATGGGTGGCGCTCGGATCACCAAAAGCATTTGACAGCCAGAATACTCCGGCGACCAACACAGCCCGGGCACTATCTCGTCCAAGCCATCTCAGGCTCCTTTTATGCGAAGCCCAACGTGCAGGGGAGTTTGGTTGGTTGTCGCCGTGTCTAGGCAGCGTCGCTCGAAAAGCGCGCGCCTCCCGCGGCCCGCCGCCTCCCGCACTGCCCACCGCGCCTCTCGCAGTGACACCACGTGCTGGTCCAGGGCGGCACGGTGCTCTGTTGTAATCCAAGAGTGTGAACCGTCGCCGCTGGTAACATTAGCACGCGACGTTGGGGTGGAGTCCCCCCATCCCCCGCCGCGGCGTCGCTCCTCCAGTCTCATTCACCGTCATGCTCTCTTCAGCCGTCCATCAAGCCCTGCCGTGGGCTTTCTTTACCATTGCTCTCATATCGTTCATCCTGCGTGTCTCCATCCACCAGCGCTATAAGCGCGCTCTCGACCGCCGCTTGTTGAACGGCGACTTCGCCGCCCTCGCTGCTCTTCTCATCCTCTTCGCCCACGACGTGCTTGCGGTGATAACGACGCGCAGCTTAATGTACCTTTCTGATAGCCCGCGGATGCAGTCACGCGACCATCGACAGGACCTCGCAGAGACGTTTTCCGGCCTGCTCAAGCGCCAACTTCCCTTGACA
>JAJJID010000396.1:0-37736 GCA_022204955.1 Macrophomina pseudophaseolina | reverse complement strand
AAACCAAAAGAAACACCCGATACGAGCGCTTCTGACATGGGTAGGCACCCAGCACATCAAGAAACACTGTTCTGGATACATCTGACGGACACAGAAAGGAGCTTTCGTACGAAGGCGAGCGCGTCGCTGGTGATGAGCCGTACATGATCTGGAATGGCTGGACACGCCAGCTCGTCATCACCCAGATCGACCGCATCAAGGAGTCCTACAATAAGGACAGCAAAGGTAAGTGAAAGTTGTTCCACGAGCGAGGCGCAGCTGACCCCGAACACCATACAAAACCGATGAATATGAGCCTCGGAGATGCTTTTCGCAAGTACGTAGTCCACGCAAGACCATCGGCTATGATCGGGGCCAATTTCAACGCAATGCATCAACACCTCGCTGACATGACCTGATAGGGTACTTGGCCAGTGCCTGGGCCTGCAGGAGGGTCCCATTGGAAGATAATGAGGGCTCGTTTCGATCCTGCGTTCTCCTTCGCGTCCAGTGTCAACAGGATCCCAACGTACATGCACGAGGTCGAGAGCTGGGCCAACAGCCTGAGCACCGATGCAGCCGCCATGAAGCAACCCAACGGTCGCTTTTTCCGGAACCCCACCGACGTATGCAGATACCTGCCGTTCCGCCTTACCGCCATGACGGTATACGGGAAGGCACTCGCCGAAGAGGTACATCATGCGTGTGACGCGGGCCATGCTAAAAAGGGAAGCCTGACAGGTGTGGTAATATTACGAACATCTTGTGGAGCTAAGCGAGCTTCATGAGAAGCTTACTTTTGATGCTTTGTTCGGTAAAAGGACTGGGTAGGGCTGGTACAATAAGCCTCCCGACTCCTTCAAACGTATGATAGACGCTTTCAAGATGGGAAGATTTCAACCTGGGAATAGTCGAGTCGGCACGAAAGGTATAATCGTATCCTACCACCAACTTCTTGGCAACGATGACACCGCTAATTCAGCAGAGCGGGGTCTTCTGTACAGCCGCACGCATTTACAAATGCGTGGAGCAAGGCCAGATGACAAAAAATTTAGGTAAGTTCGTATCACCGCCTCGACATGCCTCGCTAAAGTGGTTGCAGTTCCTACAAACAAGGAAAGAGATACAAAGAAAAGAGTGGAGGGAACGCTGATATAGAAGAGGTAGAAAAAAAAATACTCTCCTCGCTTAAGTCGTTGGTATTGTAAGCCTACGTCTAGCTAATTATTAGGATTTTTTTTATAAATACTACTAGTCTCTATAGCGACGTAGTAGCTAGCTTGATCTTAGCCTCTATAATTGCTCTCTTATCTTTACTATTTAGTAATTACCCGTAGTCATTCCATCGCAATTGTAAATACCACCGTTACCTTAACGGTTACTACATTAACTTTCTATATTTCCGCTAGTCCGTAAAGGTATATTCCGTCCAGTCCCTTCGTTCCTAACTATTTACCTAGTATATATAAAATATTATCGAGCCTCTTTCCTGCCGTTATTTAAAGCTCCGTACGCTATTTAGACCAGCGAGTATACTTAAGAAGAAAATACTTAGTTATTTCTTCTCCGGGTCCGCACGCGTCCCGTAGGAAATCTGCTCTTCTAGTCTTATAGAATAACTTGTTTAATTTTAAGTTTTATGTTCTAAGCTAAGTAATTACTACCGCTTCTACCGTGTTCAGCTTGTCATATAGCTTCCTAGTGTGGTTTTACGAGTGCTCTGTCGAGAGTGCGAGTAAAGCGCTCCTCCTTGGTGTTATTAAGTTCCTTGACCCACGCTCGAGAGATAGCCCGCTTAGCTTCCGCAAGTGCGACCAACTTCAACTGCGCGCTGCTGTCCGGGAGTAAAAGGAAGGCTGCAAGAAGGGACAGCGTCGTGTTCCTTCCGCTTACGTAATATCTGCGGAGTGTCCGCGGAGTGTCCGTGGGGAGTGCGTGGAGCTTAGCCCCCGCTGACTGCAGGCCTTTTCGGCTACAAATGCTTGTATTATTTCGGCAAACTCGGCCCGTACGGGGAAACGCGCAGGCAACAATGGTCCAATGGTTGCGTTCAGCTGCCGCCGCATCGAATCGTTTATTCGGCGAACGCATGAAAGTGCGTTTCGGGGCTCTGCTCAATGACAAAATTGGACAGCCTGTCTTGATGATGACCGAACCCACCGTCAACTGTTGTCCCATCTCGTCAACGTTCTTGGCAAAGCAAAAAGTGTGTCTCATGAGCTAAGACCGCTGACCGCCCAGAAGTCTGGCATGGGAGCAAAGACTGCATGAGCTGTCTTTGAGCGCCGTGGAACAAGCCAAGTTCGGGGGAAAAAAAAGAAAAATGTCTGCTTAAAACGCTCCTCCTTGTCTAACCAACGGAGAAAGTTTACCATCGAAGACTTTCGCATCTCAAACCAGGGGACGGATGAAACGTGCATTTCATCTTCGAGCTGGCCAGAGTCCCGTATTCCACCATCCTCGGCGGTATGAGAAGAGGGGAGATCGTTGAAGGCTTTCACTGCCACACGCGCCCAGCCGGCATGAAGCAAGCACAACGGAGTTGAGTGAGAGAAGAATGACGAGTGCCAACGAAGCATCTCCGCTTGGAGGAACGGAGCGGCTGGGCCAAGATGTGAGTGAGCGCGGCCCCGGCGAGATCCATGCGGCCATCTACTCGCATCTGACTCGGATCAGCTGTGATAGCCCCGCAATGGGGATTGCAGAATTCTCCTTGCCCCTCGCCCCGGTTGCATTGACAGCTCGTCCCAACTTACGAGCAAGCAGCCCGCTGGCCTGATCGCGATGTAGATCGACAAAAACCCAAGGCAACACCAGCTGGGGGGAAGAGCCACCAAACCATCCCACCTGGAGGCACGGCGAGACGCCATGGCTGCTGGTCCTGTCAATACTAACCCCCCCCGGGCCACGTTGCTGATCCGGTCGTCGGAGGCATTCGCGACACACAATCTGGTAAAGTCCCTTTCTCCCCATCCAGCAGGGTTGAGAAGCTGTCGTCCACAGAAAAGCCCAAACCGTACTAATCGCTTTGCCTAGTTTCCCGGCCTCGTTGTCTCGATGCGGAAAGTGGCTAAGCCGCGAGGACCGCGAATAGTTCGTTCTAAACACTCAAAATGCTGACGCGTCGACTTGACTTACTCTGGAACCGATTCATAATCAAGCATAGAAGCGTTCGGATGGCATGGAGCCGAGACCACAAAAGAGCTAATGATCGAAGCAAAGTCCACAGGCCCACCGCGGGGCCGGGGGGGGGGGTTTAGTAAAAAAACAGAGTCCCATGCTGGAACAACATCGAATGGCAGCAGCCATTGATGGCGTTTGCTCAGGGCAAGCGTGGCGATGACGGGAGACAGGAGGTGTGGTGGGCTTTTTTGCTGGCGTAGGATGCGGATGCTGGTACAATTCCTGCCTCACCCACGGCGGCGGCCCACCCAATCTGTGCTACATAGCCGACGCAAGAAAGGAACTTTGTTGACGCGATGGTGGCCAAGTTCGGCCGGCGGAGGGACGCTGAACGAACGTAGCCCTGCTTAAGAGCTCCTAAACGCCATCTTTCTCCTCAACAGCTGGAGGCAAAGAGAAGTACGCACTCGACGATAAAATAATCCACGAGCCAGCCATCGATTGCCGCGAGATGGACGCCAACTCGATCAAGGCGAATGGGCATCAGCCGTAGCAGCAGCAACATCCGCCCAGCTCGTCGTCCTTCCCGGGGCCCTTCCACCTCGTCCTCCCCCCCTTCCTCCTCCTGCGGCTCCGACGCAGGCAACGCAGACGAGCACTCGCCCGCCTCCGACGCCTTCTCCTGCATGCCCATCTTCCCGCCGTCGTGCCGACAGCACCACCACCACCACCACCACTCCGCAGCCAACGACACGGCAACCGCCCTCCTCCTTCTCAACTGCCACATCTCCGCCGTGCGCCTCTTCATCCTGACCTTCGAGCACCTGCACGGCTACATCGCCTCGCTGCCCCTCACGCACGAGGCGGCGCCGCCCACGCGCCCGCACGACGTCTCGGCCGCGGCGCAAGTGGGCCCGGACCTGCGCCTGCACGACCTCGAGCCGCCCGCGTGCGACGCCACCATCAAGGCGCACCACGTGTTCCGCCTGCTCTGGAACGCGCTGCTGGCGCTGCCGTGCGAGCTGCGCTGCATTACGCGTGAAGGGGGGGCGCGGCGGGGCGATGACCAGCTGTGGTGGGGCGGGGGATGGTAGCACGCGAGATGCGCGGCCGCTGGTGCCGGTGGCGATGGCAGTGGCGGTCATGAGGCAGGAAACGCTGCTGTGGGAGAGGCGGAGTGGGGCGGGTTGGAGAAGCTGGGGCGGTGCATTGAGACGGTCAGGGAGGATTTTGAGGAGTAGGCTGGCGTTGCGATGTGGGACATTTTTGGGGCCAATCCGAAGGGGGATGTTTGGAAGCTAGAGACGGTCGATTGGTTCGATGCCGGGGGAGGTGGGGGAAGGAAAAGCAATTCTCAGCGTCTTGCATTTGCCGCGCGTGGGTGTGGTTCGTTGTGGTGTTGGAGTTGGCTCCGACGTGGTACATACGCATAGAACTTCAGAATAGCCGAATACGCTTTGAGCTTCCTGGAGAAGGGTGTTACAGTGGAGAAAACAATCTATTAACCATAAAACCTCCGGTCCTGCGGGGCCTCGCATGGTATCTCCTGCAGCCTTGACATCAGCCGCGGCACTCGGCACATCCCGTCCAACCCGCATGACCTACTTACTCCTGGTAAGCCGGCCGCTGACCCGCTGGCCCGCGGTCCGCTCCGCCCACGCTCGTGCTTATTTTCACTGCGCGTTCATTTTTCCCTCGCGCTGCTACAGCGAAAAGTCCAGAACGTCGGGGGTAAAGACGGGGAAGGTGGTGAGATCGGCAAAAAGGTCGTCTCACGCAGGTATATCCAGGTCGAGCTGGCCCAGATCCATGTCGCTCGGCAGTAGCGTGTCAAACGCAGCCTCGCCCTGTCCCGCCGCACCCAGCACGGGCAGCGCTTGATGGCGCGCGCCGTCGGTGGTTGCGGGGCCAGTCGCAACGGGCCTCGCGGGCGGCAGACGGACCTTGTGCCTCTGCAGCACCTCATCCAAGGAGGCGAAGAGCCTCTCCGCCACCGCGGACTCCCCCCTGGCGCGCTCGAGGGTCTGGCACGCGTCGGCAATCTCTCGGTTGCGCTGCTCCTCGTCGGGGCCGCGCAGCTTGGTAAAGTGCAGGTCGACGACGAGCAGCACGGCGGCCAGGGTGACGTGGTGCACGACGGTGCAGAGGCGCGCGGGCGGCGCAAACGGCCGGTCGCTGCCGTCTTGCTCGATGAGGCGCGCGACCTGCAGCACGGTGCGCGAGGACAGCAGGCAGGCTTCTCGGGCAAAGGCGAACGGGGGCTCGCGGGAGCCGCGCACCAGCCACGGCTGTTGCAGCCTGCTGCGGCGGGTGTGGGCGCCGAGGTGGATGAGGTAGCGTTGGGTGCTGAAGTGCGGAAACTGGCGCTCGGCGGCGCGGCTCTTGTGGCGGCTGGCCTCGTCGAGGCGGAAGAAGGGGGGCAGGCCGTCGAAGAAGCGCTCGAAGCGGCCGTCGAGCGCGCGCAGAGTGCTGCAGTCCATCTGGCGCAGATCGAAGTGCAGCTCGTTGGCGGCGTCGGCGATCTGCCGGCACACGTCGGCGAGGCGCACGCGCTGCAGCGGGTAGGCCATGGTCGTGGGCTGCGCCGGCGGCAGCTCCTGGCCGCCCTGCTCCAGGTGCTGGTCGTCGACGTTCTGCGGCAGACGCACCGCCATGGGTCGCGGCTGCGCCAGATACGTGCCCTCCTGCGGGCCCGGCGTGAAGGCCAGCAGCCAGTCCAGCGACACGATGTGCCACCACACGCGCCGCTTCACCTCGCTCTGCACGGGGCTCTCGGGCGGGCCGGCGCCGGGCCGGCCGTCGATCCTGTGCAGCGAGAGGTCGCGGGCGAGGCCAAGGGCGTGGGTGTTGAGCAGGCGGAAGCGCTCCGAGAAGCCCTCGAGGTTGTAGACGAGATACGCGGCGATGACGCTCGCCTGGACTTCTTCCAGACAGGCTTGGGCGGTGCGGCGGGCGCGGTGCAGCATCTCCAGCGCGGCCTCGAGCCAGGCGCCCGCCGCGCGCTGGGCGTCCGGGGCCGCGGCGAAGACGGCGACGGCCGGATTCCAGAAATACGCGGCATCTGCGAGCACTGCGAGCACTGCGAGCACCAGCGCGGCGTGGGCCGGCTCGACAGCCGGGAGCGGGCTGCCGTAGACGCGGTCGAGCAGCGCGAGGCCCGATGGTGTGTGGATGACGTGGTGCGGATAGTTGACGTGCGCACAGTAGTGATAGAACAGGCCGACCGCCTCGTGCTTGGCCGGCAGGCTCATGGGCGACGACGCGCCCGCCATGTGCGCGGCCGGCACCAGCTCCAACTCCACGTCGGTGCTCCGCCGGGCAGCCGCTTGCGACCGGCCGACGTCGCGCTCCGATCGCGCCCGGTTCGCCTTGCGCAGCGACTCCACGGCCTCCTCAAGATGCTCCGGTCTCGCGAGCACTGTCGACTCTCTGCGTGCAGGCGGGCCCGGTTGCTCGCAGTCGACGCCGAGCGCAGCGCAGTTCGCACATGGCTGCTGGCGGTCGCACCGGAGCTTTTTCGACCGGCGCAGGCGGCACGACACGGGATCCTGCCTCCGGCGTGTCGATTGCATGGCTGTGGGTGAGCGAACGGCGTGGCGGACGTTGGGGGGCGGGAATGGATCGTGTGCTTCGGAGGGTGAGAGCGAGCGGTAGTTGGCAGCTCGGAGTGTCCGCGGGCCTGGAGTATGTATGTATGCATCTATACCTGCAGCGAACCCACAACTCCGCAATCTGCCATCCTTGACCCAGCACGATGGCTTCCTGCAGCGAGTTCCAATCAGCATGTCGTTTCTCTTCTGCCCTGCCGTTGCCACTGTTTCGAAGCCCTTTCACAAGTACCGCGGTCCTGCCTTGGGCATCACTGTAGGAGACTCCTCGACCGGTGGCCTTATATGGTCCATTGTCCTTGACCGCCTACTCAACCATCACTGCATCAGCTTCGGCTGAACGCTGCGTATCGTCGGCTTCATCTTGCTCGCCCTCCTTCTCATCTGCAGCCGGTGTCATCGTCTGGTCTTTGGCGTACGGTTTTACATCTGGGTGAGGATTCATTCTCGCCTGCCACAAGCGTCGAATGGTAACAGAATAGGCCATTATGAGCTTGCAATCAGCCTGCGTAGCCCACATCCCAACCCACGAGACCCACGGCACCGCTGTGGGATTTCTCATGGGCTCTCTGGTCTTGACGTACGCAGACGTCCGCTCATCGCACATGGTGCACATTCACTGACACTTCATCCTCAGCACAGAGCTCCTTTTGGCACGCCGACCAGCGGCCAACTCGTCAGCTCGGACGGCTATCTCTCTCTGTCCTTGTGCTCCGTGGCCTCGTTGATCCTTGGTTCCTTGTTAATTCTCTGGGCACGCTTCTGCGTCGGCAGCAGCCTCTTCTCCCCGACTTAAAACGCACAGACGTCTTTGCGAGGATAACCGCAATGATGGTGGGACCAAAATGGTGTGATTAGAAGGGCCTTTTGCTATCTAGCGAAAATTTTTTCACTAATTTATTCAGTTTAACGTCCTTATAGACTCGGCGGCTGTTAAAGACTGGCCCAAGGCCGATACCTGATGAGGGTGTGACCGGGTTCAGGATTCTAGGTATGTGCAAGGAATGGTTGGCTTAAAAGCCTAACAGAGGCAAGTTCCGAGGGAATTCAAGTAGTAAGGGCAGATAATAAACGAATAGACGCTCTAACCAAGTAAAATCGCGTACGGAAAAACCAAAGGAAGAGCAGGAAAAGAGGAAATACTAATTTTTTATATACCGTAGTAAGGTGTGGTTAAAGGGGTTTACGATATATTTTAACACACTGTTCGCATGGCTAGATGTCGGCCTACTCTTGCAGCCAAGAGGTGCTGTTGTCTGTACACAGCAGTACTGCGTTCGGATGTTTTCCAAGGTGTATTGGTCGAAGGGAGGATGTCGGGCAAGGATTTCGTCACAAGACTAGAATCCTGAGGATGGTCAAGCCAAAATCGCCACGCAGACGCCAACACCGGATATGGTTCCGGCGACGAGTCTTTTATTAAGCGGTGACTTTGCTTCCTGTATCACCCATGTGCTGTGTACGAGCTTTGCGTCTCATAATTCATTGCCATTTAGGTGAGCTGATGACGTTACTCGGTCTCTATTCAATCTCTCCCTCTTTCTTTTTAGGCCACTTTCCATTAAGCACCAATCGGCTACTTTATTCGGCCGCTTATACAAGTTGTCTCCACCCCCCGGGTAGGCGGCCCCAAATTGTCAGTTTCCCGGGGTTTGATTGGCCCTCCCATACCAAATATCCTGGAAAAGCACCGACAATGACTGCATCCCTGTTGTCTACGACACACGGCTGGACACAATAAAACCATGTCCCTGAACGAGGGTAGCGCCAGATACACAATCGACGCTTTAGGATTCCAACGTTGATCATGGCTCTCGCAACCCTCGACTTCGAATTATTCACCCAAGGCAACCAGGCGCAGCGAGAGAAGTTGGGCAGCGCTCTGGCCGATAGTTTCGAGGACCACGGGTTTGCCAAATTGATCAACCATGGCGTTCCTGAGCGCGTGGTCGAGATGCTCTTTTCCATGGTAAGAAGGTCTGATGCGATGGAAATGTGATCCCAGACTGCTGATGTTTGAGCAGAGCAAGCGATTTTTTGCTCTCTCTGTGGAGGCGAAGGCCAAGATCGTGCATGCGCCGGGACCAGATCCACAGCGTGGCTGGAGCAGGAAATGCGCGGAAACAACGGCCAAGCTGCGCAAGGAGAACCTGAACGGCGGCATCGGCGAAGACCTGAAGGACGAAAAGGTAAGGCCGCCCCAGCGAAGATCAAGGAGCAGAAGAACGGCGTGGCTGAAAGCACCACCAGGAGCACTTCGACTGCGGCCCCAGCGACGACTACGACTACCCGAACCTCTGGCCCGACGAAGACATGCCCGAGTTCCGCCCCTTCATGGAGCAGTACTTCGAGCTGTGCCAGAAAGTCAGCCTGCAAGTCATGTCGGCGCTGGAGCTGGGCCTGCACCTTCCGACCGGCGCGCTTGTCGACCGCTGCATCCCCGCCGCCAGCGAGCTGCGCCTGAACCACTACCCGTCCGTCTCGATCGAGAAGCTCAACGAGGGCAAGACGAAGCGCACCTGGCCGCACGCCGACTTCGGCATCATCACGCTACTCTTCCAGGACTCCATCGGCGGCCTCGAGCTCGAGGACGCAAGAAGCCGGGCACCTTCGCGCCCGTCTTGCCCGCCGCTGACGGACATCCCTCGGAGCTGGTTATCAATGTTAGCGATACGTGCCAGCGCTTGACCAACGACGTCATTCGGGCGGGCGTGCACCGCGTCTCGCTGCCGGCTGAGATGAAGGATCGCACCGAGGGCATCTTGCCGGAGCGCTATTCGAGCGTGTTCTTCATTAAAGCGAGCCGTGATACAAATGTTGGCCCGCTGCCTCAGTTCGTGACTGAGGATCGTCCGGCCGTCTATAAGGACATGACTGCGTTGCAATTCCACAAGCAAATGACCAAGATCCTTTACTGATCCTGGTCGGGAGCAGGGAGGATCGACAGGCTGCTTGGAAGAAGGGGTTTTATCTTTTTTCTTTTTTTCCTCACCGGTGTGGAGGAAGACTGCAGTTCCGCTCATTTGTTTGACGATGATGATTTGAAATGTAGTTACGTCACTAGCCGTGTTGGCAAGTAAATCGAATGTCTCCGAAGCACAAGAAAGGTGGAATGAACAAGTGACCGACCGCGAATTGTCTGCACATGCCCCGTCCCCTTTGCAACGGGATATAAAGTCGTCCTGGAGCTGGGACCCAAGATATCGCCATTTCGACCCCTCAGACGTCCGCACTCCACAGCCAAAACAGAAGATAACCCACTCAACAGCCAAAACAGAAGATAACCCACTCAACAGCCCCTCTCCATGACAGCAGAGTCCCAAGACCACCACGTGGTGGCCATCCTCGGATGCGGTCCCTCCCCACCCCTTAGCCCATCTCCACCTCTCTCTCTAAACCCCCCACCCAAGGCAAAATGGACGTCGCCATCATCCGCGGCCTCATAGCATCATCCAACGGGCCCCCGGATGGCAGCCAGCCCGCCCATTCCCCAACCCGCCTCCACATCAAGGCCTGCGTCCGGCGCGCCGGGCATGCGCGAAGCGCTCGCCGGCGGCAAGCCCATCATCAGCATCCTCGTCGGGACGTCGGCCGACGCAGTCAGCCGCGCGCTCGACCGGGACCCGGACCCGGACTCGGACCGCGCCGCGGCGCCCGGCTGCTACTACAACATCATCCACGCCGTCCCCAACATCGCCGCCATAATCGCCCGCTCCACCACCCCTGTTACTGTCACCGCGCCCCTCCCTCTCCTCCTCCTCCTCCTCCTCCTCCTCCTCCTCCCAACCCCCAGCCTCCCCGCCGCCCTCCTGGCCCGCCTTGGCTGGGTCGAACCCGTCCCGGCGGAACACGCCTCCATTGCTGCCGTCCTGTGCGGCGCGGGTCCCGCGTACACGAGCCTCTTCCTCGAAGCGCTGGCGGATGCCGCCGTCGAGCGCGGGGTCGAGCGCGGCGCGGCGCTGCGGATGGCGGCGCGGACGATGGTGGGCACGGCGGAGATGGTGCTGCGCGGGGAGGAGGCCGGGGACATAAGGGAGAAGCTGTGTACGAAGGGGGGTGTGTCGGCGAGGGGGCTGCGGGTGTTGGAGGCGGGGAATGGGTTGAGCGCGGTTGTCGGGGAGGCAGTGGGGGTGGCGTGGCGGGGTGTTGGGGCGGTGGGGGAGATGGGGGACGGGGAAGGGCATGGGAGAGGGGAGGGGAGAGGGCAGGGGGACGGACGGGCCGGTCGGGGGTGAGGTGGGGGCTTTCGGTTTGATTGATTGCGAGGCTATGTATAACGGTCTATCTATGTGCAGTTTTATTCTGTTTCTTCGTCCTCCTGCATCTCCTGCGCCAGACGTTGGCAAAGCTTGCTCCGTTTCCGTAGTGCGGCGCCGTATTTCAGGAAGATGAAAGGCACGGTGCCAAGGGCGAGCGCGAGGAAACCGAGCAGGCTCGACGCCCACGGTATGCCGAGGCGTCTGTACATGGGGTTTGTGGCGAGGGGAAGGACGACGGCAAACAGGCTGCGAGAGATGCTCGAAGACGCCATAGCGGACGCCGCATATGGTGCGTACGCGTCTGTTATGTAGTTGAGAAGGGCCATGAAGGTGAGCTCGATGCCGATGCCGAAGGTCAGCCCGGACAGCACGGGGACGATCCAGTGGATGCTTGATCGGGTTGTCCACCCCTGCAGCACAGGTACCGAAAATTAGTAACGTGCTGGTAAGGGGGGATGAGTGGGAGATGGACGTACGAGCCAGAACAGGGAGACTACGTAAAGAGGTGCGCCGATGCAGGCTAGCGGTAGCCTTCTGTACTCCTCATCTAAGGCCCAAGAGAGGTGTAGCTTCTTTGCGCGGGCAAGGTACCAGTCATACCAAACAAAAACGATCGTGTCGAGCGCTGCACCGATGCCAACTGATGGAGTGTTATCGTAAGTCGTTTATATGAGGAGGGCCGCTCTTACTTGGAAGGAATGTGAGAGAGGCACTGCCGGAGTCGAGTTCGTACACGCCTGGATGAACGTGAGTAGATAGTGCTTGAGGAGAGAGGACTGGCATGTACCTTTGAAGATGAGCGGGTAGGCTTCGAAGAACAAATAGTATATGGCAAACAGGAGTGCGAGAAAGAGACATGTAAACAGGATTATGGGCTCAGAGAAAAGACGGATGGGCCGAATCAGGACCACGGTAATAGTCTCCTGGAGGCTGCGTGGTTCGAGCTCTGAGGGGGCAAACACGTTGGCGCGTTGATTGTGCGCTCGCATCCGGCGTGCACGTCTTGCCAAGAGCACGGGAGCATATGTCTCTGCAATGGTGTGAGGTATGACCTAGGACATGATGCGCAGCGGACGTACCCGGAAGACACACCAACGGCGGCCACGAGACACCACAGATGATCAGACTAATCCAAAAGGACCACCTCCAGTCCTTTGGCGAGGCATAGCCGGAGATAATAGGGCCAATGACAGGTCCGAGGTTCATGCACTGCGGGAGTGTAAGCACAAACGCGGCCGCAACTGGGAAGCATGACGTACGGCAAGAAGGACAGTAATTGCCCGTCCCTGATTCAACTTATCGGTGTAGATGTCGGCAAACACTCCGCCTACAATGACATATGGCGCCGACGCAGCCGTGCCTACAAAGAAGCGAAACACCAGCAGTGACGCCCAATTTGGCGCTAGAGCACATCCCAGGGTGAATGCGGTGTAAAGCACAAAGCACGGGACCAGAACAGACTTCCTGCCCTACGTCTCACTCAAAGGCGCAAAGATGATTGGCCCCAGAATGTACCCGACAAGGAACAAGGAGATGGGCAGAGCAGGCTGCACGTCACCGGTAATGTGGAAGTCGGCAGAAATGTAATCCAAGGCTCCGCTCGGCAGCGACGAGCTGACGGTGCTGTTGCTGATGGCAAGCAGGCCCGTGAGCACCACTAACATCTTCTTCCCCTGCCGTAGCCATCAGCAAAGCGACCGAGCGCATGTAGGCAGCACTGGGAAAGCTCACCGTGCCCCACGCCGTTGGGTTGGCCGGATCGTCGGCGGCAAACGAGAGAAGCTCGACATGGGCGTCGGCGCGGCCGAAATGCTCCTTCTGCGACATTATTCGAGCTGGGGGGATTGCCGAGTAGCCCGGCCCATGACAGGACACGGTTAAATAGATCCTCGGTCGCCACTTTTGCCTCGATGCAGTATCAGCGCTCCTATCACGGAGCGTCCGCGAGCACTCCATGGACACTCACTGACGGCACATTACGTCACTTCTGCGGCCTCTAATGTCCCGGCGGGTTGGAGCTCGATTTTGTTCGTCGAATGTTCCCTATATGTCAAAAGTCACCGGCTGCACATCGCCCATACATATCCACAACTTACAGGATGTTGCTAGATGACTTAAAAATCCCCACCTGCCGGCCTGTACGCCAGCAAGAATGGCGCCCTCCTATCGGTCGCACTGGCAGCCGTACGCCGACGGCCTCTCACCATGCCTCCTCAAGCTGCCCGGAAGCGGAGAAACGGCCAGAGAACCGCTCTCAGAGAGGATTCGGCTGAAGCGTTTGGACCTGCCAGAGCCGACGCGGCACGAGGACTTCCTGGTGATCCTCGCGGCCGCTTGGGGCCTCATCCTCAGCTTCTACTGTGACAGCCACGACGTCTGCTTCGGCATCCAGGACCACCGCGGCAAGCATGTTTCGACGACGCTGTGCCGCATGCACGCGGACCCGTCTGACGCGCTGGAAGAGTGCCTTGACAAGGTTCGCATGGACCTGGCGCAGGGGGCGAGGTTTCCATGCAAGACTGGGAGAGACCTCGTGGCTGCGGCCGAGCAGCCTGAGGCGACCAGGCTGTGGAATACCGGAATTGTGTGGAGCAAGTTCGATCCCGGTGGGGGTTATTCGACGCTGGTGAGGTAGGTTAGAGGCTCCGTCGTCACGTTCCTGATTGGTGGCTGACCGCGGCTGAAGTATGATGCTGTGGTGTATTTGTGGGGTGTCATGGACTTCGGTCTGCGATACCGTCCCTCCCTTATGTCCAGAACCACGGCATCCTGGATTGCAGTGGCGTTGCGTGATGCCTGCGTCGGCATGATGGATCTCCAAACCAAGCTCTTGGGGGAAGTGCAGGTCGCCGGAGCAAGCCAGACGGAGGAGCTCCAGCAGCAGAAAGGCCAGTGGACAGCAGAAGCGCAGCAATGCGTCCACCAAAACTTCGAAGCCCAGGCTCGACGCACGCCAGACGCACCCGCCGTATGGTCCTGGAACGGCTCCTGGACATACGCCGAGCTGGACCGGCTGGCCTCTCGTCTCGCCCGGCACCTGAAATCGCGCCGAGTGGGTCCAGAGGTGCCCGTCATCCTCTGTTTCGAGAAGAGCAAATGGCACGTCGTGGCCAGCCTCGCCGTGCTCAAAGCCGGCGGAGCATGCGCCTCGGTGGATCCTGCGCACCCGGCAGCCCGACTCACAGCCATCGCCGAAGCCGCACGCGCGCCCATCGCGCTCTGTACAGAGCGCATGGCCCGCAGAATCCGCAACATAGTCCCGGACGTGATATCACTGTCGTCCGAACTCGTCGACAGTCTTGATGACGCTTCGTTCAGCTGCGCATCAGTCCGGCCGCACAACGCCGCCTGTTCCACCCCGTTGCCCACCACCCGCATTTGGTGCACCAACGACACGCAATTGGTGCACCAAATCCGCTCGTTTACCGACCGGGGCCCCCTGGTGGGTGAATGCCGTGTCGTTGGTGCACCAAATGCACGTTCGCAGGGGTGAGGGGGTGGTGTTGAGTCGTGCACGCAGGGGTGTAACGCAGAGTTTTCAGCTCTCAACGCCACCTACTCTACAACGTGATGCAAGATTCGCCTGCAAGGCCCACATAGGCCAGAAAACGTCGCCGGTCACTGCCAAAGATGTTCTATAATAATATAATAGGTGTTATTTAACTACAACACCACTGGAAACGGCCCTGGGAACCGGTGGTGGCAAGCGGCGCGATGGACGGTCGCAGCGATATAAGTAGGTAATAATTATATCGAGATATTATCAAAATAATCAGATTTAGCTAGTATATTAATGCTTCTCGCAACCTCCGCGATAGTAGGAGTACCTAGGAGTATCTTCGTCTTCATCTCGTTCCCAATATGGCCTTAACCGACGAGGAGCGGCCTCCAACAGCTCCGCCAGCCTCCGCAGCCCCTGCTACGGCTAATACACGTCTATCATCAACGGTTTCGTCCGCTTTGGGTAACTCTCGTCGTGGTGAGGCTCTAGGAGCCTTATCTACGGTGCCTGCTACGTCGGCTGCACCGTTACGGCCAAGGCCACGCAACGAGGCGCGTGCCGTGGAGGCCTTTAATAACGCAAGCCGCCTTGCCTTTAACGTATATATAAATCGCAATAGGGGCGCGACTCGTTACTTTAGTGAAGGAGAGTATAACGACTACGTCGCTTAGTGTAGTAGTCGCTTGCCGCGGAGTAAAGCGCAACGGTCTCATATAAGGCTCGTTCAGCGTAGCTACGTCTATTACTCCACCGAAACCAACGGCAGGCTTGGCTTGTATAGGCGGCCTATCAAGCACTTCGGCCATAGGAAGGTGTTAAAGAAGACTAAAGTCTTTAATACGATCACCCAATCGCATTGTGATACGGCTCACGGAGGTAAGTAACGATTTAAGGCCTAACCCCCGAGGCGGCCGCGGAGGTAGACCCCCGCGAGAATCTAGAGACGTTCTAGAGATTCGCTACCATTTATACGCTAATATCCCGCGGGAACCTGCCTTATCCCACCGCTAACCACCTCACAGGCATTAAAACGACTTAGAAGAATATTTAAGCCCGTTATTAGGGTATTACACGCAACGACGTAAAGGAGGCGCTTAAGATATGCCGTAATTACGTGCGTAGGCGTTATTAAAGCGTTACACGAGCGCCTCTTCGTCCTATCGTCGTTTATAACGTATTTAAGAAGGTTTAGATTAATCTTATTAACTACTACAACCGTCCTAACCCCGTTACTAGTGATCGGTACGTTCTACATATAAGAGACTACTTCACGGACTACACGATGCTTATTCCATTACTAGAGAAGTCCGCTGCGTGCGTTGCGGCCGGAGTACTACGTTAGATATACTTATTTAGTCCCATGCGTTCGGTGTAGAACGATAGAGGTAAGTTTCAGCCGGAGAACCCGCTAAGAAACCCTATATATTCTTTGCTAAGAGTCCCCTTCTTCCCGCGCGTATGCTCACCTCTCTTTAGGCAGGGAGTTTCTGGACGTCGTTAAAAAGATCTTCCAAGACTACGGCATCCGCATTAACGTTAGACGGCCTCATCACCCGCAAGCCTAAGGACGTATTAAGCAAGCCAATAGGCAAGCTAAGAGTGCGATTAAGGCTACTAAGGTTAAGTACGGTTATCCTAGGTTCGCTTATATATGCGTTAATGCAGCGATCGCGTTAAACAACCGCCTCTCGCGTACACAACACTGCACACCCTTCTTCGCCCTATTTAGAAGAGGAATGTAGGTGAATAAGGTAGCTCGTATTACTGCAGGGCATAGAAACGACGTTAATAGGCCGCAATTACGTAACGATAACGAGGCTCCTACTTCTAAGGCTGCGGTTAAGGATTCCCCGCTAGATAACGGCCGGCCGTCGGTATAGGCAGCTACTACAGAAGGCCAAGATAATGCCGATATTATTAAAGGTCTTAATTTAATTAAAGAATAAGCCTCCTAGGCGACCGTAAGCGATATAGAGTGCATGCCGGCCTTGCCCGATAATCCCGAACCCACTAACGTGCTAGAGAGAACGAAATATCAACTTAACGGGTAGGAGGTTCCACCACCCGTTGGCGACGCCTTCTAGGAGC
Source organism: Macrophomina pseudophaseolina (assembly GCA_022204955.1). Lineage (NCBI taxonomy): Eukaryota > Fungi > Ascomycota > Dothideomycetes > Botryosphaeriales > Botryosphaeriaceae > Macrophomina > Macrophomina pseudophaseolina. The sequence continues at coordinate 21,177 of JAJJID010000396.1, read as the reverse complement.
CTATCCTACCTCGCCAAGCACCTTTCGATAATACACTTAAAGGCTGTTCACCGGGGGAACAGTCTTCTTTAGTGGATTATGCGTTAGCATCAAGTGGGAAGGGTAAGGCTCGTGCCGACGTCCCTAGGCCGTCCCAGCCACCCGAGCGACCCCCCAATGCCATGCACCAACACCACGATATCGCAGACGGCCCCCAAAGGCCTACGACGCTTCTAACAGGTGTATTAATACGTCCGCTATACGGTAACGGCTTTGTGGAAACTCCACCACCGTATAACGTATCACAGGCGCAGGCGGCGGCTGCTCAACGCGCGGAGAACGAGGCTTAACACTATAAGAGTCTCACCGACATTCCCCCGCCCTCACCCCCCACCCCTAATGAGGTTGCGGGTACTTCCCACGATTCTACTACTAAAACTACACCCGTGGACGCTTTGCCTAGTCTAGTTAACGCGTTCTTAGGTAAGTCTAACGGCGACTCGCTGCCTAAACCGTCTAATATTGCATCGCGCAAACGCAAGAGGGTAAGCTTCGCCGAGGAGCTTAGTACGGACGACCCCGCGTACGACACTTCACAACAAGAGACTGCTACACCTTCTAGCCGTTATAGAACCGCCTTCGACCGCTCGGGGCATAACCAGGCAATCCGTTTTGCGCGTCAGAAGGCGCGGGAACACATAGCAAGACGTTTTAACACGTTACTAATACCGGTTAAGTATCAAGTAGATAACGTCGTGTTAGAAACGATCCTAACACCCTATCGCGTTAGCAAGGCAGGCGTACTCATCGGCATCGTTCATAAGGTTGTACAACTGCCTAAAGGCGCCAAAATGTATAGAATACGGACTCCATACGGCATTATTAATAGGACGTTCGCAGCGAAGGAGCTTAAGCTACTATATAAGTCTATAAGGCCTGACGGACTAAACGAGCCGCAAGCCAACACCACCGTTTTAATAAATGTCGCATGCTATTAGAACTCACTTACACTCGGCATTGCAGACCCTCGTTACAAGTGTAAGTCAGGTTGTTATACTAACCGCTGTAAGTATAGAGGTGCACTCGCCAAGTGCACTCGAGAGTGTCATAACGGAGCCTCATGCAGTAACTCATGTAAGGCTAAAGGCGAGTCCTCTACGCAGGGCGCTATTCAAAAGCGACCAAACCGCGGGCGAGGTAGCAGAGGCAGCAGAGGCAGCAGAGAAGGCAGAGGAGGCAGTGCTACAACACGTGGAGGGTGTGCTACTACACGCGCCGGCCGAGCCGTGCGCCCGACCAGGAGGAGCCTCAACGAGGACTAAGGGACGACTTTCTTACTTGTATATAAACCTATATAGAAATTACAAACGATCTCCGCTCTCTAGCCTGGAAACTCAACACCAAGACCTTAAGAGACGTGTATACGGCTTGCGTGAGGCTTGACGGTGCGTTTCCGCGGCTGCCCGCCAAAATACGCAGGAGGTGGTGGGGAAGCTGACTCAACACCACCCCCTCACCCCTGCGAACGTGCATTTGGTGCACCAACGACACGGCATTCACCCACCAGGGGGCCCCGGTCGGTAAACGAGCGGATTTGGTGCACCAATTGCGTGTCGTTGGTGCACCAAATGCGGGTGGTGGGCAACGGGGTGGAACACCGCCTTCATCGTCTTCACGTCCGGCAGCACCGGCAAGCCCAAAGGCATAGTCCAAGAGCACGGCGCCTTCTGCTGCGCGACGGCCCAGTTCCAGCCGCTGCTGGGCACGGCGCCCGGCCGGCGCGTGCTCCAGTTCGCCGCGTACACGTTCGACATCAGCATCGTCGACACCTTCATCACGCTGACGCACGGCGCCTGCCTATGCATCCCCGCGGCCGACGAGCGCATGAACGACCTGGCCGGCTTCGTCGCCCGCGCGCGAGTCAACCAGGCGTGCGTCACGCCGGCCGTGGCGCGCACGCTGCGGCCGGAGGACGTCCCGGGGCTCGAGGTGCTCTGTCTCGCGGGGGAGCAGCTCAAGCGAGACAACATCGTGACGTGGGCGCCCAAGGCGCGCCTGCTGAATGCGTACGGTCCGGCGGAGGTGTCGGTGGCGGTCTTGTGCAATGCGAGCATTGGGAAGGCTACGCATCCGGCGGACACGGGCAAGCCCATTGGAGGCCGCTGCTGGATTGTCAGCAAGGGCAATCCGCACCAGTTGGTCCCGGCGGGCGCTGTGGGTGAGCTCCTGGTCGAGGGCCCGCACGTGGCAAGGGGGTACCTGCACGAGCCGGAGAAGACCAAGGCAGCGTTCGTCGAGGGCCTCCGTTGGATGCCCGGCCGTCGGTTATACAGGACCGGCGACATGGTCCGCTACCAGCCCGATGGATCCATCTATTTTGTTGGCAGGGCGGATTCCCAGGTCAAAGTGCGAGGCCAGAGGGTAGAGTTGGGCGAGGTCGAGCATCAGATGTACGCGAGTGGCCAGGTCGGCGACGCGGTCGTGCTTTTTCCTGCGAGCGGCCCGCTGTCCAACGCCTTGATTGCAGTGGTCTCGTTTCCGGGCCTGTCGCGTGCTTCTCCGGCCGATCAGGGCGGTGTTCAGGTGTTGCATCCTGACGACAGGCCGGAAGCTCAAAGGAGGGCGGCGTTGCTCAAGGATCACCTGACGGAGTATCTGCCACGGTACATGGTTCCCTCGACTTTGCTCCCGCTCGCATCCTTCCCGTTTTCGGCGTCGGGGAAGCTGGACCGCAAGATGGTCCAGGATTGGCTTCTTTCAGTTGACAAGCAAACGCTTGAATCAGTGCCGTCGGGTGATTTGGACAGCCCGCGCCCGGAGACAGAGGCGGAAATGGCCGTGGCCAGAGCCTGGAGCTGGGTTCTCAACGTACCTTTGGAGACGATTCGGCGGACTGATTCTTTTCTACGCCTTGGAGGTAAGCAGGCAAGACGGTGGGGAAGAGCAACCTGCTGACGACCAGCCATTCAGGGGATTCCGTGTCCGCGATGGCGGTGGTTTCCAGATGTCGGTAGGAGGGCAAGACCAACGTGACAGTCCGGGACATTCTGCAAGCCGACAACCTGAGAGACGTGGCAGATCGAGCAACGGCCGTTGCCGTCCACGACGACCTGCCGGACTCGAGGGAAGAGGTCAACGTCCCGTTCGCCTTGACGCCGATCCAGGGCATGTTCCTCTCCGCGACCTCCTCGGCAGAGTACAGCCAGAGCTTTCTGCTCCATGTCCGGAGAAAGGTCGACGACGATGCGCTGCGGGATGTACTTGACGTCCTCGTCCAACGCCATTCCATGCTCCGGGCCCGATTCCGACGGGACAAATCCACAGGATCCTGGTCCCAGCGCACCATCCCATTCAGTGCCGAGGCCTACCAACTGAGCTTCCGGGGCCCAAGCACGCTCGACGACATCTACGCCTCAAACGCCCGCACGCGAAAGACGCTAAACATCCGTACCGGCCCCGTCTTCGCTGCCACTGTCTTCGCCGACACCCACAACCCCACCCATCGTATCCTCTTCCTCACCGCGCACCACCTCGTCATCGACCTCGTCTCGTGGCGCATTATCCTTCACCATCTCGAGTCGCTGCTGGTGGCGACGACACCCCCGCCCTCTCTCCCCCACGGCCTCCCCTTCCAAACATGGGCCCGCCTCCAACGCTCCCACATCCACTCCCTCCCTCCCGCCAGGGCTAGCCACTCCCCCGACCTGGCCTACTGGAACCTCCCGCCCGCCACCACCGCCGCCCTCGCCACCGAACCCCTCGACATCCTCCTCGGCGTCACCCAGCACGCCTTCGCCCACGCCTTTCCCGGCCGCCCCGCGCCGTGCACGTTCCACACCGAGAGCCACGGGCGTGAGTCGCGGCGCCCTGGCGCTGGCGACCCGTCCGAGACGGTGGGGTGGTTCACGACCATGTATCCGGTGGTGGCGAGCGGTGATGGTGACGTCGTCGAGGCAGTCGCGCGGGCGAAGGATGCGAGGAGGCGGTTTGGTGACAACGGCTTTGCCTGGTTCGCCGCGCAGCGCCCGCGCGGGCCCGTCGAGCTCATCTTCAACTACTTCGGCTTATACCAGCAGCTGGAGCGCCCAGGGGCGCTGTTCGCGCCAGTGAATGAGCGCGAGATGCAGCCGACGGAGGAGGGCGGGCCTGAGGCGGTGCGCATGTCGCTGTTGGAGCTGGATGTGATGGTGGCTGAGGGCGTGTTGAGGGTCGTGTTGGTGTTTGATCGGAGGATGGCGACACAGCGGCAGCTGCGGGCGTTTATGGATGCTGCGGCGGGATTGTTTGAGGAGGTGGCGGGGAGGCTGCCCCGGATGGAGAGGCGCCTGACGGGGGCGGATGCGCCCTTGATGGGGTTGGACTGGAGAGGGTTGGAGGCGGTTGTGGCGGAGGTGCGGGCAAGGACGGGGCTGGGGGCGGCGGACGTGGAGGGGTTGTATCCGTGTACGCCAATGCAGGAGGATTTGCTGGGGAGTCAGGCAAAGGGGCTGGGGTATTACGATACCCGGTTGCTGTGGAAGGCGGAGGTGAAGGGCGGCGATGGTGGTGTGACTGTAGACGTACGCAAGCTGGCAAGTGCGTCGCGCCAGGTCTGCGACCGACACGCCCTTTTACGATCCGTCCAGCTGCCCGATCGATCACGACCAGGCAGACGGCTGCAGGTTGTCGCCAAGGACACGAGCCCGGATATCGACGTGGTGGAAGGCCGAGCACCGGCTCTGGGGGAAGTTTTGGCGGCCATCGAGGACGACCCAGCGCCCGACTTCAACGCAGCACGGCCGCGGCACCGGCTGAAGCTCCGCAGGACGCTTGATGGCACTGTGGTCTGCCAGCTCGATATCAGCCACGTCCTCATTGACGGCGCCGCCACCGAGGCCCTCATGCGCGACTGGATACGCTGCTACACCGGCACTGCAGGACGACAGACCTCGGGCTTCCAGTCGTACGTCGCCTTCTTGCAGTCGGGCTGCAGAGAGCAGGAACTGGAGTACTGGGCGCGCTATACGGAAGGCATGCCAATCGCCAGATTCCCTTTCAGACCGGATTGTGGTGCGGCTGAGAGGCGGCTGCGCACCCAGCAGGTGATGCGCGTAACGGCACCCGACCTGGACAGATGCTGCGAATCGCACCAGGTCACCCCTGCCTGCGTTTTCCGCGCTGCGTGGGCGCTGACCCTGCGGAGATACGCGCCTTCTGATGACGTCGTCTTCGGGTACCTCGCCCACGGCCGCGATGTACCGGTGGAGTCGCCTCTTGACATTGTCGGCCCCTTGGTCGTCACGCTCCCTTTCCGCGCCTGCGTCGCCGAGAAAGCAGATCTGCCGGCCCTGCTGCAGGGTGCGCAGCGGGACATGATGCAGAGCCTGGGGGCGCAGAGTGTCTCGTGGAGCGAGATAGAGCGCAGGTGCGGACGATGGGGTGAGAGCCCCTTCGATACGCTGCTTAACTACAGGAAGGCGGTCGAGCCTGATGATGGTGGCGAGGCCGAGTTTGCGTTTTCCGAGATTTTGACGCATGATCCCATGGAGGTAGGCATGAGCCCCTGCCTAGACATCTGATACCCTACTGACGGGAGTTTACACAGTATGCGGTCGTGGTGGAGATTGAGCAGGGCCCGAAGAGCGCTCGTGTCTGCTTTAACTACTGGGAACCTGGTTTAACTGAGGCAGCCATATCGCGCCTGGCAAATGACTTCAAGAACGTACTCGAAGCTGTTATAAATCCATAGCGTCTTATTCGTTACCGCAATTTATCCATCCGCAGTCACCAAAGGGGTGACGCCATTATAAGTGGCCAAGACTCCTCGCAGCAGCTGCAAGTGCAGGCGGTGCGGCCCTAGACTGGATCAGACACTTCGAAAAATACACCAGAACGTGGACGAAGGGTAGTTACCGGATGTTAGTGCTCGACGGGCACGAAAGTCACTGGTCGGTCGGTGTTGAGGCCTAATGCAAAGACCATAACATCATTCCCCTCTATACCCCTCCTCACTCCTCTCACCTTACCCAGCCACCTGACGTCGGCTTCTTCAGAGTCTTGAAGCGGGCGTATGGGCAAGAAATTAACACGTTCATCCGGGCCCACATCAACCATACCACCAAGGTGGAGTTCTTTGGCATTTCATATCGCGTACAAGGGGTCAATGGCCAAAGAAAACATAATAGGGAGTTTACGAGGAGCTGGAATTGTCTAATTTAACCCGCAAGCTGTCAGTTCGAAGATAGATGTCAAAGTATGGACGCCAACACCTACCGGGGCCTCCGAAGCCAACCCTGACTCTTGGGTCTCTCAAACGCCACGCATCCCGGCTGAAGCCCTTTCACAGTCCGAGCTGGTGAAAACTCGGCTCCGTAGCCATCAAGGAAGCTCACCGACACAGATGTTTCCGGCTGTAAAGATGGGGTTTGTGCGCACGCGAGTCGCGTTTTGACGCGTCTCGCTAACAGTGACCTGCCAAAAGTCTGAGCGCTTTTTAGCAAATCCCTCAATCTTCAACACTCTCAATCTTCAATAATATAGCTACTGAAACACTAGACGAGACGATTTTTTTGTTTCTTACTTAGCCACAAATAGAAATTCGAACCGGTTAGTCATTCACCCTTCTATAATTAGGAAAAGACGTTAGGAAATACTTAGCCCTTCCTTCGACGCTCCTCCCTTGCCTCACGCGCTTACGAGAAAGCCTCCCAGTCCTAAGCTCCTAAATATTCACTGCCTGATCGAACATACTATAAGCTAAACCAGAACGCGTGAAATTTTACCACGTATAAAAGAAGTAGAGCTGGACGAGTTTCCTCTCGATGGAATATCATTCGTTGTACTACTACTTACTATACTACTACTCGCTTTACCACTTTCCGACATCCTGTGACTAATCTTAGTGCTTCTCAATACTTAAGAGCTCTATAAAGCCGCTTTAGTATCTTTAAGCTCCTTACGAAAGCCTACGTGGTGTAATGGACGCTATAATTTCTCTAGAAAAGGTAATATTAGGCCTATTTCTCGTGAGTAAGTGGCGGACACTTACCTACTGCATGTTCAGAGGAATGAATAATAAAATAAAGAGAGCGGGCTCTATAGAAACCCACTTACGATGCACAGCCGATAAATGCCGTTAGTGATGTAATTCTCTAGGACATTTAATTCACGGAATCATAACAAAGGCCCCGCCGAAACGGACGTGATATACAAGACAACTGCAATTACGGAATCAGGCCGAAAATATTCGGAGTATAGTATTCTAGATAGCTTCGGGGAATTTATTAAGTAGAAAAAGTTCGTTTAGAAGATGAAGTCAGCGAAAAGGAATAATTTAGAAGAAGAAGATAAAATATAGGTAGATCCCTACTAGGTAATCGTATTACTGGGCTTCGCTCATCGGGACTTCATTAGGGCTCTAGGGAGGTAGCTGAAATTTATGATGAAATACAATGATAGCTTTAGGTTCAATAGACAGCTCCGAAGATACCCGTTATCGTAGAATTTCCCAAATTATGCGGCTTAGAAAATAATAATTGGTTGCACTAAGTTCTTGAAATGCGATAGAGAAGATTTCTGGCTCCTAATGTCTGAGAAGCAGTCCGACGGCTCATGACCTACATCCCTAGCCTGATTACTTGATGATAATGTCGGAAACCCCAAAACCCGGACTATTCTCTTCATGCTGCTCAGGAATCTCTATTCGATGTTGGAAACAATTTATAAAGAGGGAATGGTATTGCTGGACTGATCAGCTTTCTTGTGCCATTTGCGAGTACACCGTGAAGCCTCATCAGTCGAGCCGTAGCCGCTATTGGTATTTGAGGCCCCCTTTGAGAAGGATAAAGACGGTTTTTGATAGGGCAGGGTATGACGAAGCTGTGCAGAAATGGATGCTGCATGAGACCTCCATTGTGCCTCCGGGGAGCGCTTTTTTCTTTTCTTTTCTTTTCTTTTCTTTTCTTTTTTAGTTAATGTGCAATCGAACCGTGGCCGCGATTATCTTGGCCACACAGCATCTTCGTCCCTCCCGCCTCGTCCTTCAAAAAGTCGGGCAATGGCCATAGCGTCCTCATTCTCGAAAAGACGCAGATCGAGCCGTTATTTTCCACGCCAGTGGCAAGGTCCGTTCGAAGGTAATTGAAGCACCCGCCACTCTTAACTGAAGGCTTCAGGACCTATTTCTATTAGCCACAGTTCGGCGCAGAGAGACGCGTTCAAACTTACGTTTCCAATATCCTTCTGTGCCAGAGAGCGTCCCGCCTCACCGCCTTCGACAGCACATGAACAAAATTATGGCGACGAGAATGATAATTACCGCCAACAGTGCAGCCCCGATATTGATTAACATAGACTCCGTCACTTCGGCCATCCCCCGGCGGCGCAATCCGCTCGTCGTCCAATCCCAAGAAGACTGTGGAGGAGGCATCGCTGTTCCGTGCTGGAAACCGATGGGGCGAAAACGAGGAGGGAAGAATAAAGGCCCAAGAAGAAGTGACAACGATTTTCCACTGCCTAGGCACAGTTAAGAAGAAAAAGGTGACCACGTCGCAGTATGGAAGCTGCTGCCGTAGTAGCAGCCAAGAAGGACACAGCTCTCTCAACGTAAGATTCCCAATGACGTGGCACGCAGCAGAGTGACAGAAAGCGTCGGGCCAATCTTTTAACCTTGTGCGAGGGTTAAGAAGAAGACAAGAAAGGGGCGCATGGCTTGGCGGAAGCATACAAACTTCGCCTCTACCAAACAAAGCCCCAAAGAGGGAGAGCAGTCTGAAAAAAACAAAGAGAGGGAAGTTTCTCCCTTGGGGTGTGAGTAAGGTCTCTCGAGGAATAAGGTCTGGTGAAGGCATTTCTCGTCATGTTTCTCATTTTGCTCCACACAAACCACTCAGCATGCCTAGAGGCGAACGGCACCGTCATCCCTGAAGATGATCTTCCACCAGGTCCTTGTTCCCTTTTTCTTGGCTGTGGATGTGTCACGGGTCAAGCATTCTTCACGGGGCTCGGCCCATCCAAGGGGCGGGGAGGAGACGGGAGCAAAAGAAGGCAGGCGGAACCTGCAGAAAACTCTGGGGTATCTCAAGTAAGGGGTTGTTGCAGAGATGGTGAAAAGCACACACACTCACCGGGAGGCGTGGAGCGAGGGTGAAGTATTCTGTGGGGTCTGGAGGATCCAGTTCCTCCAACGCGAGAAAGACGAGAGCGAAAGTTTTTACCGCTCATGGAATAGCTATTGCAACTCAAGGCGACGCTGCCCACCAAAAAGGCTATCAGCGTGGGTGGCCTGATACGGCCACAGTTGTGAGATATCAATGTTTGTTTCCTTGTATTATATATTGTCATCTACGTTGCTTCCCTCTGTTTTATTTTTTTCCTCTTCCGACGGTCTGGCTCAGGGAAGAACTCTATTACAGCAGAGCCGTCGTTTTTGCGCTTTTTATCCCTCGGAATGCATGATCATAATGTGATATAAGTTGGCTGAAAAGTCTACAAGCTGCTTGATCCACTGCCTTTTTCATGTAAGGCAAGCTCTGGGACTAATATCCCCGGTGCAGGCAACGCCATCGGGAATAGCCGATAACCATATTGCCTGCGGGCAGCAGGAGTATTTCATCGCACGTCCGGTGGCGTGCTTTGTGCGACAAGCCAGTCAAGATGATCGAGGCTGGTATCACGTTGAACTATTTTCATTCATCCATTTCCATTGCATCCCCGGAGCGACTGGCGCTCCAACTCTGACTAGAACTGTCGTACCTCAAGCCAAGATTACTCTTCCAGGAAGTTAGTGCCAGCATGATGAATCAGTATGATGAGGGACTTACGGAAGCGAGACGAATCCCGAGCCAGAGGATCCTCTCAGTTCGTGACCTGATGGTCGAGGCCAGTTCCAGCATGCGCTCCTCCTCATCCACTACGCCGCTGAACCAGGCTGCCGGATAATACGAGTGAGCCCACAATTGACCCCTGATGAGATAGTCTTCTGGCAATGGTCGGAAATCCTCGTCACCTTCACGGAGGAAACGGGGTGCTTCGATAGCCGGCGTTATTTTCTCCGACTTTGCCAGAGTATTGAGGAAAAAGGCGAATTCCTCCCACTGGACATATTTGAAAACGTGGGACGTATCGTACGGAAGGGTTGCAAGCTGCGTTAAGAAAGCGAGCAAGATGTGGAAATGGGTGAGGACGTTCTTATCCCCGAACCGTCGAAGGACAATATTAAGGGTATCGAAAGTGAGACGGCAGGCGTAAGGAAATGTAATGGCGGTCTGGAAATCGAGGTTCATATCGTCAGGCGCGGGTCGTGTTGGTGGCAGGACTGCGTGAAGATTTTGCCCGTCAAGGTCTTCATTTCTTTCAATTCTGTCATGTATAATATTTTGCAGCTGCGTTGCGAAAGCAAGACGCAGGAAGTTGCCCTCACTGCCATAGTCGAAGAGGCTGGCGATGTTTGCAATGGCCATATACGCGCCTTGCTCCTTCCACTTCGACGTAACGCGTCCAATGCTGTTGTCCAGTTGTCCAATGAATTCGGTCAGACTGAGGGCAAATGTCTGCTGGAATCCATGCCCATGTTCGAAAAGTAATCCGTGCGCACGTATAAAGCTGGTTTCAACGGGTAGAGAATGAGAATAAGACGTATGTGAGCGGCCGAGAATGGGATCGAAAAGAGTGAGGATAGATTCGCGTGCGCTCATGAAGGGCTGAACGCAGGTGAGTGATCGACAGTAAAAATAGAGTTGCTGAAGAGCGTTGGGTCTCGCTAGGATGGCCAGATGATGGTAGAGGCGGCCAATAGCGGGACTTTTATCCGCAGCTTTGCTGTACCAGAAGCGTGCAACGCCTGCCCAAGTCTCCCGGTCCCGAAGATCCTCGTCCTCGATAGCCATACGGTAACGGCCGAGATCTCCGAGGCATTCGATCCAGGTGTCCTCAAAAGCAGGGACAGTCTCGTACAGGAGTGCCATCATTTGGTAGGCGAGATAAATGAACATAAGCATGTACTCCAGAGACTCGGGCAAGCGATGACGAAGGAGCTCCAAGAAAGAATGAATACCATGCTTCCACATTCGGGCCGGCATGGAGTACTTCGCTGCCAGCCGACGTAATGCTGGGCTGGCCGACGGATGCTGGGACGCTAAAAAGAAATCGTGATGTTCGTGAAGCAAAGTTCTATGTAATGCAATGAGAGCCTGCCAGTGGTCTGGGGCCAGCCTGGGCTGCTGGCCTGACACGGGGTCTCGCTCGGCTGCGGCCTGGGCCTTGTCGACGTGGATGCACTTGGATTCCACCATGGTGAGGCCGGCATAGATGGATTTTACCTCCGCAGCGAGCTGCTCCTGCGAGATGGGGCGCGAGTCGGGCTGGAGCACCAAATCGGGCCACTCGTCGTTCGCCGGCGGGGGCAGAAGACCAGCTTGGCCCGGTACCGAAGGCGGGACCGGGCTCTCAGCAGGCGTGATTGAGGTGGGCGAGGCAGACGAGCGAGGGCGGTGCGTCTTTGACTGCGGGTGCTGCTGGGGGGCTCGGGGCCCGGCCAAGGAAAAAGGGAGATTCGAGGCATCCTCGTACATGTCCACGTCGGCAATCCTCGGCTCCAGAGCGGCGTCGATGCCGCGGCCCTTGGCTGGCTTTGCATGCTGGCGGAGGTGGGATGGGCTAGGTGATTCTGACCGGGCATGTCAGATCCAGGGGCAGCGAGAAGTCTGTGATGCAGAAGTCTTACTTTGGAGAGTGAGGCGGGTCAAGTCGGGCGTCTGGGCGCAGGCAGGACGCGCGTGTCTGGACAGGCGCTGCTGGTGACGGGCAGTGATGAGTTGCTTCCTGCAGGGCTGTTAGGAGGGAGCGGCGAGGGCCGGTTTGGGCTGGGCTGGGCGGGGCGGGGCTGGGCTGGCTCACGCTTTATGCAGAGCCTCGTCTCTTAGTAGTTTCCTAAAAAAGGCAGTGCCTTCCTTCACGCCGGAGCCCTGGATCTGCTGGGCGTGGCGGGAGCGGACATGGCTCCACAAGGCGTCGTCATGATCAAACAGCTCGCAGTCGCAGTAGGGGCAGGCGAGCGTGTCTGCTGCGGCAGGCTGGGGGGCCGACTTGGCTTGGGCGCGCTGGGAGTGAGCTAGGCCGTCTCGCAGAAGATGGTCGTAGTCTGTGTTCATGTTAAGGTGGTCGCAGTCAACACGGGCCTCTGGGATCGCCGGGTAGGAAGCAGGCGTCGGGGGCAGAACTGGGGCAAGTGCGACAAAGCATCGGCGCTGGGTGAGGATTCGGGCGGTGGTTTTGATGGGAGCGTGGGGCGCGCGGGCTGGGCGGCGGAGGGTGCTGGCGGCAGGGCTGCGAGGTGACGTTGGCTGGCGCTAGGCCGGACACAGCCGAGGAACCGCCTTGTCGGGGCCTGGGGGCGACAAGGGACGCGAGAGGCGGTAGGGGGATTTCGATCACGGTCGTCGCGGCGGGCGGCATCTCAGCGCATGGCGGCGGATATATACAACAGCAGCGGTGCGCGAGCGTCTCCCTGCTGCCGTGGGGCCCGGCGGGCAGGTTCTTTGGGCTTTGGGGGCTAGGCGACAGGGGTGCAGGACGGTTGCCTGCTGGCGGTTCGCATTATTGCTGCCTGCGCTTGCGGCTCAGCGCCCATACGCCCCCTGCGCACAGAACCGTTCAGCCGCATATTTCCCGTACATCACGAATATTACTGTCGCCCGCTGCCTCACGCCGCTGCCTGGCTGGCGGCGGGCGGCTGGCTGGCTGGCTGGCTGGCTGGCTGGCTGCTGGGAATAGCAACCGCGACACGCTCGGCCCCCACCGAGCAGCCGCACGCCAATTCTCCGGACGCGCCGATCGTCAGCCCCGCCCCCGAGCCTCACTCGCAATGGACCAGCAAGCAAGCAGGCTCGCAAAATGCACCGGTGAGGCCGCGCGACGCCGTGCGAGCTCGCCAGCGGCCATGCGAGCGAGCAGCGCGGCCCCGGCGTGCATTGCGGCCGCGATGTCGTGGCCCCGTCAGCGCATGGCTTATCACCGTCGTCTCTCTTCCATCGTCCGCTGCTGCCTAGAGCCAACCCAAAGCCATCCTCCGCCTCCGCCTTTCGGCCTCGTCCTTGGCCTTGCTAGCCGCAAACGGCCTGCACAATGTGGTCAACAACATCGTGAAGAGGATGACAGCTCACTTCCTTACCGCCATGGCCTAAGCTGACCGCCCGCCATCTCTCTCCATCGCATCGCGCTTACTCTGCCTTGCGCGATCCATCCGCGATGCTCACCGGGGGCCCGCTTTCTCATCTCTGGCCCTCCCTCTTTTGTCTGTGGATCCCGCCTTTGCGCCGCCTCCTCCGCGTGAACATGCTATTCTTGTCGCCCAAGCGCGCGCTCTCTGTCTCTCTCTTCCCCCGAGCCTCTTCACAGCCTTCACCACAAAGCATCGTCGGTTGCGGCCGCATCCGTCCACCTCTACCACAAGCCTCAATGCGTGACGAACCCGCTGACGGCGCCCTGCTACACTGAGTCAGGAAGGCCCGAGCCCGCCCTGCCGAAGAAACCGAGAACAGGCAAACCATCTCATCATCTCTCACTCTCTCCTGATGAGGCAGCGTGCGTGGTCACCTATGAGCAGAATCAAGTTTTCAGTCTCCACTCGCCAGTCCTCTTCACCGTCTCCGAAATGCAGAGTCTCACACGGGGCACATCACGGCCAGAGCAGAATTCCCCAGCTTTCGCTTTCGGGCTTTTTTTTTTAAATTTTTTTTCTTTGCGCGACAAATCAAGCCTGTGCTGATTACAACTCAGCCAGTCTGGAACAACAACCTAAGCATAGCAGCATGCCTCAGAATAACAGCAGCTTCCACGAGCATGTGGGTCGCAATCTATAAAATCACCACGCGAAGAGCGTTGCTCGGCCCATTTCCCTATCGTGTACCATCCCAATGCTCAGCCTCGTTCTGCTCACAATTCAACTCCAATCCATTCTCGATCCCATGAGTTCGGCTTCTGGCCAATGCTCGGTCTACTCATCAACATTCCTTCGCTGTGCCTGCTTGCGTTGCCTCCTTCGCCCCGATGCAAGGCGAAAACTAGGATTCTGGTCAGACGCAATATCCACCATCCTGCATCTCACGGACCGACCACTGCCCGTGACCATCATGCCAGCAGTGTCCAGTGCCGCCTTTTGGGCCACCGATCCTTCGGCTCGTGCAAAGAGGGATCGCGGGCGGGTGCCGCGGCTGGTTTTATGTTGATGATGGGGCTAGAATCCTTCCAATCGGACCAACAACCGCTCCCCTTCTCTCCCGCCCGCTATATCCCTCTTCGTGGCTGCCTCGAGCATATCCACGAAGTGCCGTTAAGCTCGATAGACGTCGATCTGCCTCTTAATCAGGCACAGTGCTAGTGCCTGTGTTAGTCACCACCTTTACAAGAGAGAAGAACATCCTCCCAAACTCCATGCCAGCGCGCAACAAGCGGGCTGCAAGGCAACAGGCAAAATTCGAGTGTCGCACAGAACGAATCTAATGCATCTGACGCAATCCCCAGCCATGCAGTATTAGGTCGTGCATAGATGTATGCTGCTAGAATGACAGGAAAAGGGATGATGGGTGCATTGGTTGCCCTGCCATGGAGGCAGCTCCGTACGAAAACTTCGGCTTCCGAAGAGTCCCAGAAAATAAAGGAAAAATCGCCGCCGGAACGAGCTCCTGCGTACGGCTTATTCCTCTCGGCCGAAAGTTGAGCCTTTTTTCGTGCTTCCTTGCCAAACAACCGGGAATAAGAATAATAGTACTAACCGTTGCTTCCACTCGATCATCATTCGTGTTCCTCTTGCACGACTTACAAACACGGGAACCGAAAATAGCGAGGGACATTTATCCAAAACCTGTGGAATCACACGTACACCGACATATTCAATTTAATATAAGACAGTATTCTGTCGGTATTGGGACGCTCTTTCGCCGCCGCCTTATTACGCGTGAAATATTCGCGGTCTTACCCCCCTCCCTAGGAGCCGAAAGTTCAGGCAGGAAGTCATTATGGACAAGGGTTTAACAAGTATAATGCACAGTCGGGCAAGAGGATAAGAAGGCAAACAAAACAGCAAGCATGCACCCATCCAACTCAACAGCAATACTCCAGCCACGCCAAACGGAAAGGAGCCAATGGATCTGGGCGGGGGAAGAGGCAGCAGCAATGGCAGATCGTGCTTAGATGACTGCATGTGCGTTGCTCACCTATTGCCCGAACACGGCAGACTGCAGGCGCCTTCTTGCGGCTTCGTCACATTAAAAAAAAATGGAACGATGGCGGACGACGACATCATCATCTTCGGTCGTCAGCAGCCTTGTCTTGCTTGTGAGAACGCATGCACACACACATTCAACAAAAGGAAAAGACCGATCAATCGCCCTTTGATGAGATTCCTGGATCTTGTCTAGAAGCGTTCTTTTCCTCGCTTCGATAGGCGAGAAAGAGGGAAGGATTCCTTCCCGTCAGCCTTGGCTCTGCTGCCTTGCCCGGGTGTCATCTGAGGTTGGATCACCATGAACTTCATATCATCATCATCATCATCATCATCATCCTCGGCAAGACACATCAAAATGGGAAGAGAAAGAGGGGGCCGGCAGCATACGGGAGTAGCCGACGGGGCGTGGTTCCTGTCGTATGTCGGGCGGTACCGCACCAGCACGAGCTTGGCTGTGGCATCTGATAGCTGTGTGCGTGTGGCCCTTTTAGCTGTAGTCGTGGTGTGTAACGAGCAACCCAATCGGCGCCTTAGACTGCCTGAAAGCGCGAAATCAAATCGGTCATATGCAGTGGTACGCGGACCCGGTGACCATCTCTTTCTGTAAAATAGAGGGGTAGGTCCCAGGGGAGGGAAAACCAATGTCGTGCCGAACACGAGAAATGTGATTGGTGGCTTGTGGATAAGGCCCTGGTCGGGGCATACAGGTGAGAAGTGATGAGATAAACATGTGGCTGATCCATTCATCGGGAGACACAAATAGGCTAGCTTAGATGTCAGAACGTCATTCGCTGAGAGTAGAAGAGGGGGAGAACGACACGTGCCAGCACATCACAAGGCTGGCCTTTTCTGAGAGGCGGGCGGCAGGGTCATGAGCGAGAGGAAGGATTTTAAGGCAACGGGTTGTGGGACGCGGACGAAGCAGGCGAAGATGATAGAATTGGACCTGGCTCCGCAAGTGCGGAGAAAGAAAAAGTTTGCCTGAAGATGCATCAGGACGGAAATTGCACCGGCGGATGCAGATCAAATGACCGTGGACGTGGTAAGGAAGGGGAAGACGGATGCAAAGACGACTGCAGTGACGACGACAGGAAAACGCCATGGGGAAGGCCGGCGAATGAAACAGGGTGCGAGAAAACAAGGCGACGAATGCAGGTAAGTCCAAAACTGACAAGGACGAGTGGATCAAGGGGAAACTTGCTGCAACACAGAAGCAGCGATAAGGGCCAGGCAGCGTCTCCTGTGCTCCTCATAATGGTCCGGGGTGAAGATCCTGGAGAGTGGGAAGCCGTCGGCCTGCTGCATCTAGGCCGTTACTCCGGGGAACATAAACAGCGATTGAGTGGCTCCTGTGCCTCATTCAGAGGCCTTCCGACCGTCGGAAGGCCATTGCGAGATCAGGAACGGGCAAGGCTTCCGTGTCGCAGTTCAGGGCGTGGAACGCGAGGAGGCGGACAGTGGCTAAAGGCAAGAGGACGCCTTGCTTTGCTTTATAGCGTCTCGCGGCTCGTTCCCTTCACTTGACTGGTGCTTCTCCAAAAGCCCAATGGGCGGCCGCGAAGAGTTACACGAGAACCCGTCCAATCCGGAAGCACGGCTCGGGTCAGGGGTCTTCTTGCACGCTTTGCTTTCCATCATCAGCAGCTTCCCGACTCCCGTGGCGACGTGTCCACCTCCTGTCCCGAATGCCGAACGCGCACGCGTTGAAGGATCACTAGGCTCTTCGGTCTGCCTGTAGCCGTTTCCCAGCTTTGCTGTCCGAGGCATGGCAAGCTTCCAGGGCGGGCCGCCGTCTCACTCATCCGCTTGCTGTGTCGCCGACCAAATGCACACACAACTTTTTGATGGGGATTTCGGCCCCCATTCTGCTGCGCCTCTCAGCTGTCCTTGGGGCACACACGCCAAAAACCCCGCCAGGTAACATCGAGCGCCGTGCAAAATGGACGCCAGACTGGCCAGCTGTTCGACGAAGGCTTGCATCCGCGCGTGTTTGATCACTGCAGTTGGCATTCATTTCATTCCTGCCAAACGCCGTCGTACCACCCCAACCTCATCATCACTCTCCTACCCCCGCAGCCACTTGCCAGGCAGCAACAAGGCAACCGAGACTCTCCACTTGCTTTGTAGTGCGCGATATATGCATGCCGGCGAGAAGGAGGCCGCACTATACACCTCGGCCCCCACAACAACAACACTAACCTCGTAAAAGCAAAATGGCGATTTACATGCGCGCGGCAAAGCAAGCGATAGCGCCGGGGGCGTTGTTTTTTGAAGCCACCATTACCAAATGGCGCCGATTGCCTGATTCATGCTTTTGTAAGAAATACGCTATCAATCTCACAGCGTTAATGCCTTGGCTTCGGGCGGCCTCCGACCTCCGCCGCAATCTGGCGGCTCACAAAGGCTCAATGCTGACCGATATGAGATCAAGAAGTCGGAAACAATACTCAGCTGCCGAAAAAAAAAATAGAGGATGAGACTGCATGCGGCACGGGAAGATCAATTGCATGTGTGTGAGAAGCCTCAGTGTCGCCGTCGACCTCTTAGTGGATCGAGGCCAGCAGGCAACTTCTCTGCTGACCACGCGAGGCGCAACCAGAACGGTGAGGAGGACCCCGAACTCCCTGCCGGGGACATGACGTCTTTAGTGCTTGGCTGCTCGAATTGTGGGACGAATCTATGCTTCGTAAGCTGTTGCTGCCTTAGGCAGAAATGTGCCTCAGGCGTGTCCGCAGAAGGACCGAGAGGTGTGGACGACAGTGTGCGCCCCTTTACGCTCCTTTGGTTGTTAAATGATTCGGCAAGGGAACTCGAGAGAACAGACCACGAGCAACAGATAATCAGGCCGGCTCTCGGTCGCTTTGCAGTCTTCCTAGATGTTTATTATGCACGATTGCTGGAATTCCTGCAAGTAACTTCTCCGCATTTCTCCTCGACGCACCAACAGTCTTCTTGGTAAAGACTTGCCTTTCCGTCAACATTCGAGCAGCTTTTCAGTGACGTGATACTGTCGTGTGTGTTGAAGAGCCGCAACATCCTTTCAAGAATTTCTTGGTAAGCTATTTCCTGGCCGCTACTACTAGGCGAAGAACGGAATGGGTTCATGTCAGCGGATAAAGACATCGTCAGAGCCTCAGCAATGCCGTATTGTGGCTCAAATACATATTTAAGGCTCTGCAGGAGACCAATTTGGATACAGCTATGGGCGGAGGTAGCTTCATCTTGTTCATTCGCAGAACGATGTAGGAGTGCATCCGTACCCCACTTACTAAAGCAAGGGAGATCGCAGCTCATCTCATCTCGTCACAAAAGAACGGGATGCGTGGATTGGGAGTGGGAGAAGATCCAGTTTTACCCCTCACGTGGCTTCCGAAAACGTGCTGTGCAGAAACGGTCCCCCAAACGTTGAAGTGTGCCTCACGCCACAGAGACACAACGGCCTCGATCTCCTGGTTTGCAGTCGGCGCTTTAACAGGCAAGTGACTCGCGTCGCCGACTGGCTGCTACTGGCCGAGCGGAGCGATTTCCCTGAAGACTCCTTGAAACGATTGGCGGTGCGTGGTTGTTTGACGGAAACCGTGCGCCGCCGGCTACTGTGAAAGGCGATGTATTACGGCGGAAGGTGCGGGGACGTCGTGGTCAAGTACTGCATCGTTGGGAGCGGAGTGAGCCAAAAACAACACCAGATTCAGAGTAGGCCATCTCCGGCTTCAGTATCGGTCATTCGAAGAGCACACCACCAGCGCACGACTTCATATCGCTCGGCGGTAACTCGAAGCTATATGTGTTACACCGAGAACAACACCGCAGTTCTGCACCTACCGGTCACACCACCGTCAGGAAGGGCCGTCGCAATCGTGCAGCGCGCAGCACCCCCCAGACGAAACGGGGCCAATCAGCTGCAGCTTCGCGTCGGAGCGGCCCAATCACGACGCGGGCGTTAAAGCAGCGAACTGACCAGGATTGCCAGACGAAGCCCGGACGACGAACGACCGTCGCTTGTCCTCTTTGCGGGACGTGTGTTTGCGCAAGCCCAGGCATTTCCGGCAGGGAGGCGGGTGTCACAATAGACTCGGATCAGCAGTCCATCGGCCAATGACCTCGCACTTGCCTTCCCTTTGTGGCCGCACGACAGGGGGTTGCGGGCGGCCCCAGACTCGCGGGACGGCTGGAAAGCGGGGACGCTTCCACCAAAAATGCGGGGGAGGCCAGGAGGCCCTCCTCTCGACCACTCACAGCAGGCCCTCGTGACCGTACTGAGCGCTGGATGCGAGCTGCGTGTTCACGCCACTGCCACACTACCGCAACAAGGTTGACTGGTTGGCCGGTTGGGCTCCCCAGCGCTGACCCCGTCCAATGCGGTGTCGCCGAACTCGAGGTACGTACCTGTGCCGGCAGGCCCGGCTGATGGCTGCTTTAGCCACCCTTTATAAAAGACAGAGAGGGGAGGGAAGGGGTGGCAACCAGGTGATACCTACTAGCACTCTCCCCTCCTCTTGCTGCCTTTGTGCTCCTCTCCCCAACACCTCCCGTACCGTCTGCAAGAGAGACAGCCTCATCAGCCTTACCTCTATTGAACTACTACCAAGTACCAGTTACCTCTTCCTGACTGGTTCTCACTCCGCATCCTCCTTACCCCTCTTTCTGAGTCCTACCTTCTCGACCGTTCCACGGCAGGTCACGGTTCCTCAGTCACAACACTTGTCCAACACTCCACTCTCCACTCAAACAACAACCAAGCCATCACCATGCGCCCTGCCCTCCTCCACACCTCCTCTGAGCTCATGGCCCTCGGCCTCAATACCGCTGCCTTTGGCGTTGCCGCCTACCTACCGGCTCGCTATTTCGGCCCCATGATCTTCCCACGCCGCGCCGCCAGAGCACAGGCTCGGGCCGAGCAGCGTGCGCTTGCTCATACCAACGCCGCCGCCGTGGGTGCCGGTACGGCTGCCGTTGCTGGTGCTGCTGCCGGTAGCCAGCTGGGCGCTGGCTCGGCCCACGGCTGGATCGGAAGCGCGAGGGCGCTGCTCAGGCTCGGCACCAGGGGCCGTGGCGGCGGTAACTTCTAAGCGTGTCTTCGAAGACATGGTTGAGGTAAGACTCCATCGCCCTTTTGATGTTCTCCCCGCCATCGCACTGGATATCCACCTCTTGTGGCCTGGACAACCCTTCTGCCGACCATGCAACACTTCAGCGTAATAGCCCACTGACAAGACTGCAGGAGATGTCGAATTGGAGACGAACGAACGACGACCTAACGAGACGAACAACGAGACGGAGGCGGACTGGTCCCTCGCTGGGCCTTTCCTCTCGCAGTCGTGGACCTGGGCGAACCGAGACTGGGCCCCATCTTACTTCCCATACGCGACAACCACAACACATAACCCGCTCTTCCATTCTTTCAACCCATCTCTTTCTGAAGCGGGAGAAACCCCATTATCATCCAATGACCACGTAGTGTTGTCGGCGTTTCGAGGTAAATCGTTTTTCGTCTATCTTGGCTTTTTATGTGCTTTTCGATTGGCGTTTTGTTATCGGACGGATGGGCCTGTCTTTCCTTTCACATATCCATAAATACTACTACGCATTGCTCTATCGTACCTAGAGTAGATGAGATAAGTGTGTCAGATACATACCATATGGTTCCCTTTTTTTCATTGCCTCTTCCATAGCTTCATGTACTCCTACGCGAATGGAGTCAGACAAAGTCAAAATCCACGTCCGTGTCCAATGCTACCGTGAGCCCAAGTAATAGCGAAATGCTGAGACGTCCTCGCAAGATAGAAGTGAGGTAACACCGTCCTTATGAACGCTCAACGTTCTCCGACAACTCCCGACTCTTGTTGAGGCGGAGCCGCGGCAGACTCGTGCTCCTCCACCCCACCCACGCCCCAAGAGTTCCGCAGCTCCGGTCGCACGCGCAGCAGGGCCGCTACCCGGGAAAGAGCCAGCCAGTTTGTGGGGGCCGCCCACTCCACCATCACAAGCTGCGAGAG